>WKFP01014225.1:1229451-1293219 GCA_011057875.1 Pterocles orientalis
AAACAGGCTTCAGACAAACTTCAGCCAACACAGACTGCTCTGCACCACCACCCACCCCATTGCTTCAAAGCCTTCATGCCACCCTTCCCCCTCTTAGCTTAAAAACAGACACCCCTCTCTGCTCCCTGTGCTCATTAAGGCTCAGTGCTTCCCATGCTCCTTGCACAAACTTAGGCGCAGACCTGAGAACTTCTCTTTTCTCCTTTCCCTTTCTCTTTTCTCTTCAAGCATCTCTTCATTTCTCTCTCTAGCACATACAGGAACACCTGAAGTTTTATGCCAGCTCCTTTTGGGGTTGTTCAGCTGGTTTCCTTATTGGGATCAGTGATTGCTCGTTTTAATACTGATAAAGTGATTGCAAGTTTTATAAGTGCTTGTGGGTTTCTAGTATTGTCGGTAGTTGTGCTGTCATTACAGCATTATCACATTATTGTCAGTTTTGGTGTTGTTGGTGGGTGGTGGTGGTGTTGTTGTGGGTTGTCTTTACCAAGTCATTTGGGATTTGGAATTGTTACGTTTTTACATTTTACATCCCACATTTCCCCTTTTCCCCAGAGATTATATGCGTTACAGTTATAAACCAGTATTCTATTGTTTGGTGTTGTTTCACCTTCATTTGACCCAAGGGGATCCACAGAACCTCCACGAACCCCACTCACCCCCCACCCCAGGGTGGTTTACCAGCTGAGTCGCGACACTGACCCCCAAATGCCAGCCTCTGGAACAGACCCAGACTCTAGGGCCCAGCCCCAGGTCTAACGTTGACAGCAAGCACATTACTTTCCCCTTTTCAAGTACAGAGATGGGAACAGGCAGAGCAGCCAGGTGCTGATATTGTCTGCCAAAAAAGTAACCAGAACCATCTCAACATAAAGTTCCTTCAGTGTTGAGGAACAACCAGACTTTATTTTAATAGGAAGATGGGCAAGATAAAATTGGATAAAGCCAAAAGGCAGCAGGTTCTACATTCCTCAGGTGAAAAGCGCCACTGATCTTTAGATTAATCTAAAGATAAAATTGAAGTAAGACTGAGGAGGATTACCTTGGATTTCTCTTTGCTTTTCTTAGTGCAGTGAGCTATGTTAAAACCTGATTCTAATTAATAGATTGGGTTCCACTGTGACCTGCTAGAAGGTGAAATGCATTCTTCATAAACAACAAAGGTGCATGCAGTTTCCTGTTTTCACCTTTGCTGGTAGCTGCTTACAGACTGGAAAATTTGGAGTATCATATTCATCATTAACTTGACATGCTTGCTGTCCAGTGTTAACATTTGTGAAAAGGTATTTTTTGTAAGTTTGTATAAGAATTTGTAGACCTGAAATTGTATCAATTTTGAAGGAGTGAGAATTTCTGTTTATGAAGAATTCTTGTAGAAGGAAATAATCTGAAGAGATACTTTTGTGTTCTTTTTTGTGATATTTGGGATATTTCATAGGAGGAGGCTGGAAGGAGCTCGAGACTGGCATGCAAGCACCTGTGGGCAAATAATGCGGCTCAAAAGGAGTGGATCAGTAGGTCAAAGCAGTTGGTGCTGAGACCCTAGCATCAGCATCATATTTGAGTTGGGATTTCCATTGTATTATGTTTAGTTACGTCCCTAGATTCAAAAATTCCTGCTGCGTGTGTGGTTTGGAGCCATTCTAAGGACAATCTTTTTGTTGCCGCAAGGAACTGGAACGTAGCTGGTGAGTGGCTGTAGTGGCATGTGGGGTTTAGTTGTCTCAAGGAATCCAGCTCATGGGCACTAAAACTACTCTCTGAATTTAACCAGTGCTCAGTAAGTGGGACTGATAAGTTCATTTGTTTAAAAATTGCACTGCTTCTCTGAACCTAATTACTAATGTAGAAAGGAGCTGTCAATTCAACCTGACAAAAGCAGGTATTGCAGAAACTGATGGAAACAGGTCTGACCACTGGAATATTGTCCATGATGGGACTAAGCTTAGTGCAATGAAATCAGGCTCAGTAGGATTTCAAAGAGATAGTTGCTGTGCTAGCTTTTTCCAAGATGTTCCTTCTCTACATCACTTAATGTTAAATGCTGTGTAGATGCTGTTTCCAGTTTCCATTCTTCTTTTGTCTCTGGGGGGGTTTTTTGGGCTTTGTGTTTTGTTTTGTTTTGTTTTTTTCCAAAATTACTGCAGCTCCACAAACTGGACAGTATTGACTTGTGCTGTTCCAGTGGTTACCTGTTTATAAAATCTGTATTGGGGTTGCTACGTGAACTGCAGTCTCTTCTTGAACTAACTGTGGATATGTGCTCACATTTAAGCCACCTAAACAAAGTGTCTTCATAATAAACAGAAATGAATCTTCCCAACAGCATTAGCAACTGAAGTGTGATTTGTGCTGTAAAATGCACAGACTGCTAAATGGAGCTTAAACATTCTAATTTAAATACATCAAGAGCTTGGTCTGAATAAAGGTTTGACACCCCTTCCTGTTGTTTTCTTCATGGTTCACAGTATTTCAGGATTGTTATTCAAGATGCTGAAGTACAGCATCTTTCTGTAAAATTCTCATTGGTTCTTATTGTAGGCTCTAAGTAATTGTTATCCTACTATCATGATTAAAATTTTTTCTATTTGCAGTCTGTTGAGTCCCTGAAGCACAAAACAATGTTAACTTACCACCGGGTAAGAATCCTATAAGGAACAGCCAAATTTATGCCTTCTTGGCCTAAAACCCCCATCATGCTACTGCATAATACCGGAGTGTTTGAGTGTGTTGGGTTTTCTTTTTAAATTATGAAAGGTTCAGGAACTTGTTCACATTGAACATTTGTCTCCACTGCAACTTGAATTCTGTGAGCGCTGGCGAGAGATTTGTTACTGATTTTAAATAGATCTGAGCAGAGTCTTTCCTTTAGGACTTGTGGTTTCATCATTCTGAATGATGGAATTGCACATTTTTTTTACAACAGAGAGGTAAGAATATATTCAGCCTGAAAGGCATGCCTGTCTATCTTGGATTTAAGTTTCTTGATAAACTCTTTCAAGTATCTAGCATCTTTTAAAAATAAAAAATTATAAAAAACCTGGTATAAGTACAATCTAATATTTCATTTGCATAATTGTAGACATAGTTAAGGTAAATTAAATCCTCCAGGGTATAATCCAGGATTGTCAGTCCTTTGTAATAATTGCCATGAATTATCCCCAGTAGCCCTTACTTCTTTGCAAGTTGAGGACGCTCACTTCATGTTTTTTCAGATGTTTGTGGGTGAATATATTTAAAAATAAAGGCTCTGTTCTCAAACACATTATTAATATTTAGTGTAGTTGTTTGAGGTTTTCCATCCTGTTCTTTAAAATTAAAACCATTTCACTTGAAAAGTTGCCCACCTCTGGCACTGTCTCCTGAAGACAGCAGAAATTGTGTGTGGTCACTAACACAACACAACACTGGGGCTGCTGTACTTCCCGTGTTCTCCCACGCCTTCTAGTAAAGCACCATTTTCCAAGGAGCTAGGAACAGAAAAAAGGCAAATATATTGCTCTTATTTAAAAAAACCACACTGCATAGCCAAAAGCACAGTCCTGTGGCTTTTTTTCAATGTTGGTTTTACATAAACTGTCATGAAAGCTGGATCAATGTTTTGGGGGAGGAAAATGTGGTTGTTAATTCAGTAAATGAAGAGAAGGTGAAATTCTAGAAATGAGTATCATTTTGAGTTCGGATATTAGTACAGAGAGATCCGGTGAAGGTCTGAAGCAACCCAGGTATGTTTTAATTTCAAGTTAATTCGGTAGAATACATCCATTATAAAAGGAATTGAAAATTATGCACTGGGAAAGTGTCTTGCCTCTTCATTAATTTATTCAATTAGCACTCTCTCATTAGTTTTCTGTCATGAGAAAGCAGTTGGTTCTGCTTGGGTTTACTGCGTGGTTAAAACTGCAGTGTCTCTCTAGGAATTCCACCACACTTACTAGATCCCTTTCTTTTTAAGAGACTGACTACAAACCACTGGACACCTTCACCCAGACATAGGTTGGTGCAGTTGGCCACCAGGCTGTCGGTATCCAGAGCCACTGCCTTTACTACTAGGTGGTTTGCAGATTGTTGGCTTACACTGGGGAATAGTAAACAGAGCTTTTTCTAGTGCAGTGCAACTTTAGTGAAATGTTTGGCCTGCTAAATGGTTATAAAAGTAGATGTTATCTTTTTAAAGAGAGAAAAGCCTAAGGGGAGAAACACAGAATCATCTTATTCTGAAGGACTGGTTCTTTTTTGTAAGTGCATGTGAATTCTTTTCTGGATTTACAATTTTTTTAATAAAAAGGAAGTTGTAAATGAACAAATACTTTGTAGAAAAGACTACATGTTTTATTAGATATTAAATCACTATAATGTCCTCAGGATACTCCTCTGCAGTAACTTTTGGTCTTTCATATTTAAATGCAAGAAGTTGAACCTAATTGCGAAAAATTGTGCATAGCTCTACATCAATTCATACTCAGATTTTCTTCAGTTCTATATTTTAAGGAATCTTTTTAGCTACATATGCAAGCTTGCCGTTGTTAGTCCCATACACATATCTTCCTCTGTTTCATTACTGTGTACAGTTAAAATGTGATCTGCTTTCTTGTTGAGGGACTACTTTGTACAGAGAGTCTTTCTCAGTGTATTCCTGGGGATTACTAGAAGAAAAGTGTATGTGAGGGACACAGCATATTCTTTGAAGGCAAATGTACTTTTTCCTGACTATTTCTGGTTTTATACTCTCTGAACTCTTTAAAGTGTCAGTAGCACTTTTTGAACAGTCTTATCCATCAAGTTCTGTTGAGGCAGTTTTCCAGCTTCAGCGGTGAGGTTTACGCATCTGTGTAAAGGAAAAGTGTCCCAGTGAGACTACATGCAAGGGAAAAAATTTGTTGATGAGTCTCAGCTTTTCTTTAGGTAAATACGGCAGCATTGTGTGAAACATGAAATTGTTAAATCTGAAATGCAGGTTTATCATTTTGAATTCAGCTTTAAGCTTTGCCTAGAATGGTCTTCCCAGTTCTTCTTCAGGACCAGTTATGAGGTTTGTCACTTGATAGTGAAGAGGTGTGATGAAATTCGGAGAGGGGGCATTTTAGAAGAGGTGTTGTACCTGTGCTTACTCTAAAGAGTAAAGGTAAATTTTCAATCTTTTTGTGCTAGTGAGAAGGAAGGAAGAAGTCTCTTTGTTTTTTTGGTGGGGTTTTTTTTTTTTTGAGACCTAAACTAGGATTTAGACTGAAAACCTTCTTCATCTGTTGAAGTCGTAGAAGACTACGGAATTTAACAATGTTTTGTATCCTGTTAGACCCATGAAGTTTTCTTGTCCAGTACCAGTCCAGCTTTTGCTCTGTACATGTGTCTTTTAAAAATGTTTACTCCAAGCAATATTTACGCTGTTGGAGTTTTACAGACTTTTTTCCTCTAATTTAGAGGAATCTGAATCTTGCTGTGGCAAGAGAGGTCAGGCTCTGGAGACCTGTAGTGAAAAAGGCTGAGCAAAGTATTGGACTCAGTTTGAGTCAAAGAGAGAAATGGATATTCTGTTCGATGGGACTATGAGACATCCCAGTTTTCTTGCTGCTGTGTTATTGTAGCAAGAAGGTACCAAGACTTCCTTGGGAAGTGAGAACTGTTCAAAAAGATGAGCAGGTGGACTCTCCACTACTTGTGGGATGCTGAGCGAAGTGGAATCTTGATAAGTTTTATATGTTGCCATGAAGTCTTATATTTAAAGAAATCAGAAAGTACAAAATAAAGAATTAAAAGGCAGGAGAGAGAAGAAAACCCCACTTTTGGTTTAAATAGATTAACTCCCATGGCCAAATTGCCCAGCTTGGCCTATTTTTGTCCTAATTTACGGAGTCCTATTTATGAGGTGCATGGCCTTATTCTAGAGATCCTTAGCACATTTAAAATACTGGCTATCAAAGGTCATTATATTTATTTACATCAGCTGCTTTTCACAGGCTGCTCTTTTTTTTTTTTGTTGTACTTGCAGCATAACAAAAATCAAAACAAAAAACCCCCTGATGCAAAGTTACATAGAGCAATTTAGATAGGATCTAAGTTTATACTAAGCCTCCTAGGGTAATGGAGTTTGGAGCCCTTCCATTTCAGGTCAGACAAGATTAAAAAGAAAAAAGCTTTCACATAAACTGCCTTTAATACACTTAAAATAGTGGCTTACATTAGACAGAGAGATTATAAAATGTTAAGATACTTTACTCCCCGAGGAGTTATCTGGTTTCCATTATAGAAAACATACAAAGTAATAACGTTATTATCTTCTAGAAAAGCCTGATTATTCACTTGATATTTTTTTTCTTCCTGTTTTAGCAATATGAGCACTTTTCTTTTAAAATCTGAGCAGTACTGTTAATGACTATTGACTAATTACTGGGCATAACAATATTAATTTGTGGTTACTCCTCATTCTGGCTGCGGCTAAAGCCTGCAAACCATGGGCTTGACTTCCCGTGTAGAAGAGTCAGTCTTTACCCAGCTGGCTCCATGGTAGAGTCTTTGGCCTAGGCTTCCAGGAGGCTGGCTCTTTGTCATCAACCATTGTCGATTTGGGGTTTTTTTAATGATATCATCTGAATATCTAAGCACTGTGGTGGTTTTCTTCTCTTAAAGAAATAAACAAAAGGACTAGCTATGGCTCTGAAGCTCTGGAAGAGCCATACTTTGCATACTGAGATGCCGGTGAAACTCCCCCTGGAGATGTATGCTTAAATAATAAATATAAAAAAGCAAAATTCTAGTCAACAATAAGTAGGATTACAGGATAGAGCTTAAATTTATGTTGGCCTGCATCTGGGATTGGTGCTAGTCTCTAATGTTGATACTTGTGATAAGCAAAAAGCTACCTTGAAATACCTCATTTGCTGATGACTTAGTAATATTTAGGGAAAGGCCACCTCTTGAGCGGGCTAACGAAAAGTGAAGGCAGTCTAATATAGGAATTTAAAAAATTAAAAAAATTTAAAAAATTTAAAAAAAGATCTGTAACAAACCAGGTGTCTTCAGGAGCTTTCCCTCCAGGTACTGCATTTCAGTCTTATTCTTTCCTTTCTTCCTAGATCCTGACACACATGCAAAGCTACTTTTTATCCAACACAGAGTTTGGTATGTTCTCCTCCTCAGTTGTGAGCCAGTAAATTTAGCTCAAAAAACAGTATCTGGACAGCATAATACCTTCTCTTTCATGCAAAAGTTAGAAGATATGAATAGAACATGCTTTCTCTATGTATTTTCATTGCATACAGCAGATACCTTAAAAGGTACACTCACTAAGTTAAAATACACACATTATGTTTGTTTTAAGAAGAAAATAATTACTTCCCTGCTAAAAAATAAAAACAGAACCTAGAATTTTGTAGGATTATATTTATGTCTGGAAGAAGTTCAAGCTGTGACAGAGAAAGTGTTGCCAAAACATCCAAACTTTTCAGTTAATTGTGTTTTTAAAGTTTTTGAGATACCCTGACCTGAGACTAGACAAATGTAGCTACAGTTAGAACACTTTTTTATGTTGTCAGCATCTTTCTGCTGCAAGAGGTTTTGGCATGGTAAGATTTATAATCCTTTGGATAGAAAGCAGTGTCCTCTCCACCCTGCCTTTTTGATGTAAGTGGATGTTCCAGCAGATGGAAGACACTGGGTAATGGAAAACAATGTACACTTCTGGATTTGTAATATTCCTTTTTACCACAAAACTGCCTTGTGTTAGCTTGGTTTTTTATTTGTTTGAAGGAGGTTGGCTTTTGTTTTGCTTTCTTTTCAAAAGACGTTTTCTGAGCTGTTCCCTGTCATCAAATCAACATGCCATACAGTATTTTCAAAATAATTTGGGAAAAACAGTTATTCCAAATCACTGACAACTGGATTGAAAAAGTAGTTGCATTAATTCATCTATTGATTTGTTTCATGTAAGTAATAGATTATGGATTAGTTTTGCATTATGCACAGTGTTAGAAATCCTCCTGTAAATTTTTTATTAAGTTCTTGGTTCCTTCATCTGCATGGATTTATCAGCGACTGTAAGAATCCGAATTAATGGAGAAGTGTTACAAGCTGAGTGTTAAATATAGTATGTTAAGGACATGACCAATGTAGTTAAAACTAGTGGCACTTAAAAAATATGAGAAACATGCATATGAGGACTCTGAAACTAACACTTTATGGGGGGGATATCACAGAATCACAGAATCACAGAATTATCAAGGTTGGAAAAGACCTAGAAGATCATCTAGTCCAACCATTAGCAATACTTCCCAGCTAAATCATATTCCTCAACACAACGTCCAAACGTTTCTTGAACACTCCCATGGTCGGTGACTCCACCACCTCCCTGGGCAGTGCATTCCAATGCCTGATTACCCTTTCCGAGAAGTAATACTTCCTAATGTTCAGCCTGAACCTCCCCTGTGTCAGCTTGAAACCATTCCCTCTAGTTCTATCACTGATTACACGAGAGAAGAGGCCGACCCCCAGCTCTACCGCAACCTCCCTTCAGGAAGTTATAGAGAGCTATAAGGTCTCCCCTGAGCCTTCTCTTCTCCAGGCTGAACAATCCCAGCTCCTTCAGCCGCTCCTCATAAGGCCCTTTTAATATGTGCTGATGTTGGATACATAGGTTCTTAAAGCATAGCTGGAAGAGGTTTCTGAAGGTGCCAATACTGATCTTGATGGGCCTCCTTCAGCAAGATGTGGTTTGCAGCTTATACTATTTGAGGGTCAGAAAAGATCCAGAGAATGGCCAGACCTGACCATCTTAGAGCTTCTCTGGTACAGAAAAAATTTGATCTGGGACTGAGTGGTACCCAGCCCTTGTACAATTTTACAGTTTGGCGTAAGAGAGGTACTGGTGTGGGGTGAAGATGAAGATGCTACAAGAGTGCTGTTAAACTGGCTGTGCTTAGCTGGCATTTACTCCTTGGGAAGAACAAGGCTTACAAACATATGCATTGGCAGCATTTCTTGTCTCTTTGCCCAGCAGCATCGACGACTCCCATCACGCTCACTCTGGTGGGCAGCCAATTTTCAGGCAACAAATCCCGTGGTTCAGAGCTTTGTTTCAAGGTCTGGTCTAACTCTCTTCACAAGATCTGCCTCCTTTGTCTACCAGTTCTTTGGAGTTTGTTAGTCTTCAGTTGTATTTCAAGTCACTAATCACTCATTTCATCACTAATGTGTCAGTAGTCCTTGAAAGTTTATAAAAATAAGTATAAAAATTGCCCTTTTCATTCCTGCCCTGCCCTTGAAATAGATTAATCCTTTATATTCCAAAGTGCAATAATGCAAAAACTGAACCTACTATTTCCATAAAAATAACAGTCATTTCCCATGTACTGTCGTAAGGAGAGGAGAAGATACAGAAAGATTCGTTACTTTGCCTGGAACAAGCAACATGAGTACTGTAGTGTCAAGTGAATGTAAAGGAGCTTATTATGAAAATTTATAGAATATATTCAAAATAACTTGCATAGTTATGTGGCTATATAATCAGATAGGAAGGGAAATGGATAAAGGATATTTATTCTTAAAGAGCAGGTTTAAGAATTCAGTTTCAGCTTGTTAACATCAAGCCCTCTTTAACTGTACACAGAAGGTTTGATGGGTACAGGTCACCAGTTGCTAGTTTTCTTACAAAAAGTGTGATTAGAAATTCAGTTTCTGGTTTTCCCTGACAATAATTCTCTGATTGTTGCTATTCAGTTGCCATTAGAAGTTTTTATTATTGGATATGGTGTAAACTGTCATGCCCTATGAAATGCTTCCTTCCTTGAGAATTTAAACTTTGTCTGATGGTCGTAAATGTGGTTCATGTGAGTGGAGTTGCACTTGAGAATAATTTTCAACAGATTAAAACTGAAAGCTTGGACCTACTAGGTGTCATCTGTGAAGAGGACTAAGAATTGAAGGCATTCACTACTTTGCAAGATCAGGATCTTAATCAATGTTCTATCTTTGCTATCAGATGTGGAAGCGCTTTCTCACATAGGAAGCCAGTTGATCCTAAATGGGTTTGGCTTTATAAGGTAAAATATGCCTAGAAAAACATTATAGTGCAATAGCAGGCACATACCGTCGTTACTGAGATAAATATCCAGTAATGACCTCCTAAAAAAGGAAAAAAATAACATCTTTCTGTGTTCACTGTAGTTCAATTTCTATATAGAGAGTTTCATGCATGACATAGTTCAGCAGATGGTAGCCTGGAGGGAGAGGGAAAATTCAGTTTGACAGATTTTTCAACATAGATGGATTTCTGAATTTTAGTAGATTTACAGACAGGCAGATGCTTTCAAAACAATTAAATAAAGATACAACAATCTACCAAAGTCAGCAATAATTAAGATTTTTAGGAGTTATTGATGGGGTTGTATTTAATGTATAGATAACAACACTTTCTTTGATGTATTATCTCACTTGTAAATTATTTGAGCCATAAGATGAAAAGTGTGTTGTCCAGTTTCCTTTTACAAAACCCCACAACTTTTGTAAAATCAAAGACAACCCATGTGACATCAGTGCAGTTTCACCAGATGATGCAAATAGCTTTATGACTTTCATTGTCTGTTCAGCTAGGTGTTCTGAGTCATTAGCATATAAGATTTTGATTTGGAAAAGCAGTCCTAATTACAGCACACTTAATTGAGCACGCTTCTCTCCTGCTCAAGCAGTTAAATAAAAACTTCTGCCTTTCAGATTAGTGCAGATTACTGTCTTCGGTGCTACTATGTACTGCCCATTGGCTGAGCAGAGCTAGGTTGGCAGAGCATTTACTCTCCCAAGAATGCAAACACTATTGCAGTTTAGCATCTTGAATGGGATGAGGGAGAGCAATAGGAGTAGCTGCATGAAAGCCTCAGGAGTGTGTAACCAGGAGAGGGAGAGGGACGGTCTCTTTGGCAGTAATTCGCCACTCAACCTGCTCCCCTGCAATGTGCAGCAGTGACCCCAGCGGAGAGGGACATGGGATGTGGTTTGTAGGCTGCTGTAATAGGAATGCAAGTCTGATTGCACTTTTTGTAATTACTTATTTATGTGCTGGGTTTACTTGTATTGCTGCGAGTAGCTGCGTTGGCGAGCCTTTGTTTCTATTTGCATTTAATTCCAGGTTCTGTTCTTTGCTTGTGGAGTCCCAGGGAATTACTATTCTTTAATATATTCTGCTGGGAATTTAAAAGAAATCATGGAAATGTTGTTAACTGTGGGTGTTTTCAAGGTATTTACACAAAGTAATGAAGCTTCTTTGCCTTCATTAGTGTACACAGTTTTGTGGTGCTTTTTTGCTGTTGCATGTTAACACTGTGAGAGAGAAAAACTTACTTCTGAGATTTTGTGCTAAAAAGTTAAATAAGCAAGATGTTTGTCTCCTTTTTTGACTTCTAGCGATGATTTTAATATAATTTTCTTGATTTTTTTGGCACTGATAAAATGAGCCTTTAATGAATTGCAGCATGACCTTTGTGTTTCTTTAGGCTTTGGTCTCATCCATTTTAATCTGCAGAGCCATTTAGCACTTCTCATAAGCCACGCTGGCATTGTCTGCTGTCATCTTCATGACGTGAGCTTAAAGGTCTGAGACTAGAAGTAACTATATTGGCATCCTTTTTGTTTAAGAGGTAAATCTTAACCCTGAAGAAATAATCCATCTCATTACAAAACTGGGAAAGCATATGTGTAAAAAGAAAGATCTAGGCAATGAATGGGGAAAAAAGCCATTCCATTACTCTGAATGTGATACGCTGGTGCTGAAGACAGGTTAACAGTTTTTCTGGTTAATCATAGAATCATAGAATGGTTTGAAAGGGACCTTACAGATCATCTAGTTCCAATCCCCCTGCTATGGGCAGGGACACCTCCCCCTAGACCAGGTTGTTGAAAGCCTTATCCAGCCTGGCCTTGAACACCTTATTACGGGAAATCTCTGTTTATACTGTCAGTGTATTACTCTGGAGTTAACTTACCATGGAAAATTCTAAATTATATTCTGTTGAAGTAGATTGCAAGGTCCCGGGCAATCTTCCAGCCTCCCTTTTCACTCTTCGCATCTACTGCATGAGAGGTAATGAAGAATACATTAGTAAGATGCTATTGCTTGGAAGTAAGTCTTTTTACTTAGGACTGCTATGCATTTAGATGTAGTTAATGAAGAATTTGACATAAAATACCGTTTTAATTTCCAAAGGAAAATAGTCTTCTGTTTAGCTAGGGCATGAACCACCAATTACTTTTAGATAGGTTATTTTATACTCAAGAATATTTACTAAGATCTTGGTAATCTTGTAGATGTGTACTTAGCAGAAATTCCAGTTAGTATGAACAAATTGAAGCTAGGTTTGGGTAGTTGAATATGAGGTGCATTAATCTAAAAACTGCATTTGGCTAAAACTAGAGTGTTGTGATTCTTTAAAGATGAGAAGAGCTTGTTAAAAGTATTTGATTTCAAAGTAGTGGAGCAGGATGAACTCACTCTTCAGAGATCCCACTTGCTCACTATTCAAGGATCTGATGTACTTAAGGATCTTTTTTTTTGCTCAGACACAGGTTGAGCAATTTCATTCTGAAAATTAACTTTCTGCTAATAAGCTACATAACCCAAAACCAGTCTTTTGTTTGTTTGTTTGTTTTGTTAGGGATACAGTGGCTTGCACTGAGTGTGATTGTTTGTTTTGTTTTTTTTTTCCCCCCCCCGCCTCCAAATTCCACTGCTACTCCTTCCCCCTGTTTTTTTTCATGGAAGATACTGTGGAAATAGGTCAGCATTTAGACTTATGACATTCTGGGTGCTGTAAATAAAGAAACAAGCTAATTTGAACTAGGAAATGATGAAATGATTATTTTATGGTGGTTTTTTTTCCCCTCAGCTCCACGTACTTTTTATTTTTGCTTCTGTTGGTTTGGGGAGTCTGTGTATACCTTCTCACTCAATCTCTCTTTCTGCCTTTGTACTTCTCCTTCTTGTATTTTTATACGGTATTTCTTGTGTTAAGGTGAGGGGGAGTCTGTGAAAAATCATTAAGTTGATCAAGAAGTTCAATCTGCCTTGCCATAGAGAAAACCAACACCTTCTCCTTCCAGAAAAACCACTGACCTTCGGTGTAGTTTTGGGTTGCATCTAAATTGTTCTTAGTTTTCCTTTGGATACTTGCTGATCTGACTTATTGTGCAGCTACCTAACTGCTTTGTCCAGTGGAGCATGTCAGGAGGCAGTGTGAGGCTGCTCCTCCATGGGCCCTCTGCTGATCTGGTGGTTTTAACTATTAGCTGCAATGTGAAACTACATCATTAGAAGAACAGTTAGATGTCAGCTTTCCTGCATGGGATAAAAGCTTTAAAACAAATGAAATATTTCTGGATGTTGGGACTGGCATGTTAAGGACTTGTGTAACATGAAAGAATTAGTGGATTGCAAAGGTTTGGAAACCTCTTTGTTTTCCACACCAGGTAAAGGTGACATCACATACAGGGATCAAGGGATATTCTGATACAAAGTCATCAAATAGAAAAGCTATGTCCAAGACAACCAACTTGAAAGACTGAACAGACACTGATCCAAACTGTAAAGATTTTCAAGAGTAATGGATAAAATGAGATGAAGGCATAAAGATTTTATTGTCTCGATTTAATCTGTCTGAAGAGTGACTTTGTACTGCAAATTCAGGGTGCAGTTTCCCTCCATTGTGAGAGCTTCAGTTGATCATGCTGCAACAAAGAAAAAGTGAGCAAAGATTAAAACAAAGGTGGTCAAGAACACTTGGAAATAAATTAGAGACCATCTACTGGCAACAGCATGCCTGCTTCTTTATTCAGCAGAGCAAGTTTGGGCACTGCAAGTAGGGAACCATTGTACCATGTTTGAAGGAGGCTGTAGGACCAGTCTGGCTTGTTTTCTTCTCTGCTTCCTGTAGTAGTTCTCAAAGCTTTCTTGGGCACCCTGGAAAACAGAATAAGTTAATCCAAGTAATTGTAGCAGTTTGCATTAACGATTAACTTGCAATACACAGCATTTACCATCAACTTGCAGTATACTCCAGGAGTGGGGTGGCGTTGATGAGATTGTCTCTTGGAACTGGCTGCTGATGCCAACATGTTCTGGCAGATTCAGTACCACATCTGGACCGTGCTGCATTTCTAAAAGCTGTATGGGAATATTGAGTGAGCCTCCCAAGAAAGAAGAGACTTAGCACCTTTGCCAGCCTGGGGCATGTGCATATGTCGTCACTTGGTGAATGTCTAGCCAAAGGCATGTGGTCAATGTTGTCATGCTGCTAATTTCATGGCATAGAAAAGTTTTAAATGAAAGGTTGCCTTTTTTCTCTTAGTGACTGAGAATACTCAAAATACTTGAGTCGCACTCTTCATGCTTCACAAGTATGTGAGAATCCAGAGAAGGGCAAAAGCAATTTGTAATAACTACTGTTTCATGAAATCTTGATTGTTTGGCACATGGATTTTCATTTGTTCCTGTCATGATTTCAGATAGTCAGAAACATGAAACGCTGGAGATGAATGGTTCTTGGAAAAGCTGTAAAAAAGTTTATGGTTCTTTGCTTTTGTTTTCAAAGAGTTGAGCTTTGCCAAGGTAAGGGCTTTTTGTTTCCTTGTCCCTGGGTGATGACTCCCAGGTAGCCACCACCCCCAGAACTCTGTGATGAGATGGTTCTGTGGTACATTATGCATCTTGCTGAAAAGGCTTTGTCTTGGCATGTATAGTTTGACAATGGATCCTGTGCACCTGGGATAAAGCACCAGGGATCTGAAATAAATATCCCATGAGGTGTAATAGCAGCAATAATTTTAATTTAAATAGTGGGGAGATTCACTAAACTATTTCAGGGTTTTTTTCTCTGTAGGGGAGAAAAAAAAATACATCAAAAACCTCTTTACCTTCCTGATTAGCCATAGTACGTTGCTTTTAAAGTAGACATAAGGAGAGTTATGATGATGGGAAATGAACGCTGTGTTTCACAAAAAATATTTTAGGTTCTTTTCGAACTTCCTCCTGCTCATTTCTTTAGAAATCCAAGACTGACTTATCTTATTGTGTGTGTATTGGATGAATTTCTTCCAGGATGTATTGGCTCATTTCCTTGAGTACTTCTAAATTTTTCGAATTTTTTTCAGTCACAACAGATAGCTGAAAAAGCTTTAAGGAAATGAGTCAACCTCCTGAAATAAATTGCTTACTGAAGAGAGGATACTGTGTTCGAAATCACAGACGCCCTTGATAGTTCTGTGGAGACTAATTGATAGATATTCTCTGAAAATCTATCGCATATACTCCATATCAGAAAAGAATTTCAGAGAAAATGTCCCAAACAGGCACCTGAGCTTTGCTCTCAGAAATGTAGGGCATGTTTTGAGACTCCCAGGTATCGGTAGGAGAGGGGTGCGGATTGGGAAGTGACAGGCAGCCTCTCCAATGCAAAATCAAGAACGTCACCAAACTTGAATTTAAATTAAGAGGAGTAATGTAAAGATGCTGAGTTGAGGACTACCAAGCTTTCTTAAAATAGCATTCTGAAATTTGAAGGCTGTGTAGGCCATGTGCTTCTCTCTTTATTTCATCATTCACAAGCAATTTGCATTCTTGCTTTAGGAGGCCCTTCCTGGTGCTGCCCTCCGTGTCCTGCCATCGCCTGAAGCAGGTACCTTTGTCCTGCGAGGAAAGGCCCAGGGCCTGGGCTCCCTCCCTTCGGGGCTGCGAGAGTCCTGGTGGGGAATTTCTCTGCACAGGGCTTTGCCGAGTCACTGCGCTGGCAACTGGTGGGAATCCTACACGGTTAGTTTAAAAATAAGTAGGAGGACACCGTTTTAGTAACATATATGTTTTATGTAGGTAGGCAAGGCCTGGGGATTTTCTTTGCTTCCCAAGAATTACGCAGCAACTTGGGGACAGAAATGAGGAAGCCAGAATCAAACATCATGATTTGGGATTTTCTCTCTGATGAGCCAAACTAAAAGTACAACCAGATGATCTTTAATTTTTAAGAAGTCTGACATCTGGATCCAGATCTGAGCTTTGAACTTGGATGCAGCAGTCATTAGCCAGCTTGCCCTGTTGTGGTGTGTTACACAGAAAGCCCCTGATGCAAGCGATAAATACCACATCTCCGAGCAGATGACATCCACTGTTGGCTTTTTAGGCGCTTTGGAAAAATCTGAATACATGCAGATCACAGTGGAGAGAAGAAAGCTCGCTGCATTTCTCTCGTTGGAGCCCAAGTGTTGGCCATGGTAGTTCGATACTTTGATTTATAAGCTTTTTAATACGACTTTCAGGAGTAAAGTAGTAGTATGTGTTAGGAGTTGCAGCTGCAAGTTCCACAGCGGTGTTGTCTTGGTGTTTGGTGCAGCTGAAATGTTTTCTGAAGGAGGAGCACAGGTATTTCTTAGTTATTCTGAAGAGGGTGAAATGGGAAGAAGGCAGTGGAACCAGCAACCCAAAATCGACTATGATCATGCGCAGTTGTAAAGCAGTCCCAGTTCCCAGTGTTGAGGATTAGCATAGTGATGGCTTTTTTCCCCTCCATTTTTGGGATATTTACAGAAGTAGTATGAGGTATATCTGTAATAGTTTCTCTCCAAGTCCTTAAAAATATTTCCAACCTTCTATCCCTTCCTGATAGAAAATCTGACTACTTCATTTTGTAGTTAATTTTTTATTTAATCATTCCCAGCTCTTGTGGAGGTGGCAAAGTTGGAACCCTGTGACCGTTTGGGGAGGGAATGGATGCTGCATTCCTCTTAGCAAGGGCAAGCAAAAAGGGCCAGAATAGTCATGGTTAATTCAAAAAAACCTCCAAACCCAAAAAGTATTGCATTAGTAGAAGTGACCCTGTTGAAGAATCTGAAGAACTTATTGATTGTAATGTATTTGGCAGGAATGTGGGAAAGAAAAATAGTGCTTGACACAAGATCAACTTGCAGGTCAGCGTCTGTACCTGCTTGCAGCTCCAGGTTGAGGCATAGGGGATGGTATCCAGCATGTGGTAGAGAAAATCAGCAAAAGTAGGTGGCTACAGCCACCATGACAAACTGTCGGCACTTTGTGACAAAATGGGTTGGTCTCCTCAGCAAAGAACCCATAAGAACTTGTGGATTTCTGTCAAGTAAACAAGCCCCAGGCTGCGGTCCAAGGGAGCTTGAATCAGGTCAGGGACAGTACAAGTATGCAGGCACTGAGACAGAAGCGAACAGATGAGATTTCCTGTGCCTATATACCTTGCAAAAATAGCATCTTTGAAAGTGTATGTGCAAATTTAGAATGTGCTGCACTCCTGAACTATTTCTGGGTTATCCTGTGTCTGCTTGAATATGAATACAACATATAACCACACTATATTGTTTAGTGGAAATGACTGAAAAAAACATGATGTGCTTCTGCAAAGTGAATTGGGTCAGACTTCAGTCATGCTCATCCGAAATCCAATTTTCCTGGTGTTTACAGTGTTTCCTTAATTGTGCTGTTAAATTCTCCAATGTGCCAGATCCCAAAATGGGACAGTCTGTGTTTGCAAGTAGTCAATGACATACAATATAAAATTATACAAAAATGCAGAAACCACAGCTCAGCTGAAAATTATGCCCCAGGGATTCAATTCACAAATTGTATTAACGAAGTTTTCAGGATCAGAGGTCACTACATGAAATTGTGCATAGTTAGGTGTACTGTAACCAATCTGAACAGGGTTTTTTGTTTAAGAATTTGTATATACTTTTAAAGCCATAGGTTTCTTTTTTGTTTTTTTTGTTTATTGCTTGCCTGTTTCTTGGATATACACTAACACACTGAGTAGTGCTGGCTGGTGTAATCTACCAATAAGGGAATAATACATGTCTCTGGGAACATTTGAAATATTTTATCTCAGGTACAACAGTAGTGGTAATGGTGACAAAGGTAGTGAAAGATAGAGTGATTCAGCATTCCCCTTTAATAGCCTTCCTTAGCACGCTGCTTACATGGATGTGCTCTCTTTATGCTGACCTATTATTCCTCTCTATCTGTATGTTTTCCACAATACTACTTATCAGCCATTTGGATGCCTTAGCAAACATATACATATATAAATAAAGTAGGCGGACATTATTGTTTACTTAAGCTTGAGGTTATGTGGCTTGTAGAAAGGAAAGGAGATATTGCTTATGCAGAGGTATCCACAATATTGTAGTTAATGGGCTCACTCTTTAATAGAGGCACGAGAGGGAAGCATTGATGCCTATTTCTACCTTGGGTTAGAACCTGTATTCTTCGGATGTTTCCTCTTTTTGTTAGTGGGTTTTACATTTGGTTTAGATTACTGAAAAGATGAAGTATGACAAAAGTGCATTGGTTAAATATTATAGAATAATATTTCAAAGCAGCAAGCTTTCTGACTTTCTAATAAATTCCCTAAGAAACCTATTATTGTCAGATGACAACAATAGACTAGTTTGCATTCCTGCTTAAGTAGCTCATAATATTGAAGATAAACTTAAAAATAACAGCTGCTGAGGGAATATTAAACCCCACAAGATCTTTAAGAGATGTGTGTTGCAGAGACATATTTTATTGACAACTTCTAGAAACTAGAAGGATTTCTGAAAGGCAGTGGGAAATCCCTTGGAACTGGCAGAGAAAAAACATTTTAAGAAATGTTTCTGTATTAGACATAGGAATGGACTTGAATGAAATGCCAGCTGATACTGTGACTGTCAAAAGTTTGGAACAGATTAAGAAGAATATTGATCAGACGATGTCAGAAACTGCAAGCAATAATCAAGTGCAATCAAAAGCAAAGCTGAGGAAGCTGGAGGCAATCTTTCTTCTCTTTTCACTGGTGAATCAGTTGTCTCCACCCGATGCGGAAGGGTGCCACATTGCTGGAAATCCAGATATTTGTGCCATTGCAATAGTTCCAGGCTTCAAACTATCAACCATTTGAGAAGACAAAACCCAAACTAGCCTCCTGGATCCCTGGATGTCAGCTGCTGTATGTAGAAAACCTCCATTTTTCTGGGCATTTTGTCTGTTCTGTGGGTATACTGCATCTAAGGCTTCTTGTTTTAGCCCTTCAGCACTAGCAATAAATAAAACTTTTACACACCGAAGAAAAAGAAAGAAAGAAAAGTCTATATAAACACCAAGTAAAACAAGGGCTGAAAATGCAGGTGCGATCGAGCAGTTAAATGAACTGCCAAAGGACCCCTGGGGTGTGTGCCTGGCCCTGACTTTGCTCCTTGGTGGTTCATTCCAGGAAAGAAAACAGAGCTTTGGGAAACCTGAAGGTGGTGCTTACTATCAAAACCAAAATAAAACCACCCAACTAGTTGGCCATAAAAGCTGCTGATGGATCATTGTATGCAAAGGCCAGGTCAGCCCTTTGGGTGATGCTGGCTCTGTGGCTCCAAATGGTTTGTGCTCTGAGTTTTACACCCTTGAGAATGATTAATTCATCTCTCTCTCTCTTTTTTTTTTTTTTTTAAATAAAAAAATCTTATAGAAAGCCTTCAGTGATTTCGGTGGAAACTTTCACTTGCACAAAAAGCCACTTGCCATTACTGGCAGAGGGTATGCATATGTGGGTAGTTAAAACACTTAAGTTGTTCTCCTGGTTATACTCATTCTCCTCCATGGCCATCAGCAGAATGTGCCATCTGGCAAGGGAGCGCCTCCTTCCCATTACACACCTGAGAGCTCCCACAAATGAGATTGCAGCTCATTAGGATACTTTATGCTCTTATGGGTATTTAAGAAGAAATATGTACCTTTTATCTCTTGTACTTTCTTCTGAGTTACGTATTATTTATTCAGTTCTAGAAAAGAAAGCCTGAACTTAGCCTTTTTGTTTGCTTGCAGTTTGCATATATACAATTAAAGATTTTTCTAGAATTTATTTATAGCTATTATATATACATAATAAATCTACTTGAGCCTCCAGCTCTTTCATTGAAGGTTGTGACATGAATTGAGGATTAGATGTGCAAGCTCTTGCTAAATGACATAGCTCTTGTGCTGATGGGTTCCTTTATTTTGATGAGTGAAGATAGTGAAGTTGCTTTTCTGGTGTAGCTGGTTATTGTTGGTTAGTGTTTATCTGTATCTCTGCAGTGCCTGGAAGGTCTTTGTCAGGATGTTGCATGCAGGGTAGGTGACAGTTCCTGATCTGAAGTGATTGAGCTCATCCTTTGTGCTATATGAATATTCTCTAACACTTGCTAAAATAAAAGGTAAATATTTCTGCCAGTGATATGTCTCTTAGAATATGACTGGTAAAACACATCATTGGACGTGACCAGTGAATTCAGGTCAGGTTTTGTAGATGATAATTGAAGAAATTGAGACATTTGTAACACTTCAGTAAGTTAGAATGGAGTTTTTAAAATTATTGGTGATTACTCCAACTAGTTCTTGCTTTCTAGCAGTTTTGAGGATCGTCTGTCAGGTGAGGTTTTTGACTTGATAAAAATATTAACCTGAAAAACTTTGTATTTTCTTACAATATATTATAATCTCAGTTTTAGGACTAGAGGATGAAATAAGGAAATATACACAAATCATGTCAAAAAGTGTTTGCAAAATTTCTGTGAATTTTTAAAGTATTTGCAAGTTATTATTGTAGGGCATGGAAACTAGGATGGCTGCTGATAATTAGGGCAGGAAGTTTTGTAGTTTATTATACATGTAGTAACAGGCTTGATGTTTGTCTTAGGGTATTGAGCTTACTACTGACAGGGTTTCTGATACTAATGTACCAGTGCTACTGTAAATCCCATATGAAGTGGGTTAGTTTCTTCTACTGTATGAGTGGTTGGAGGAAAAAGGAAAAGGGAGCAGAAGGATGAACAAAAAGGAAAGAAGGCAACTAGAAAAAGTTCTGTGTAAGCCTGCAGATCAGTAGTAGCAAATATGCCGGTAATACATTTACTCTGCTTCATGGGCAGCCAACATGAGGCATATTGCAAAATGTAATCTGGAAAAATGGTGAGTACTCAAGCCTAATGTTTCAGTAAGTTTTGGTGGATAGCTGCCAAGTAGTTGTGTGCTGGTATCTGATTTTAAAATTTTTTAAATACAAACAAAAGACACTTGCAACTTGTTTCAAACTGTAGATTTAAAATAACATGTGTATGCTTTAAAGATCTCTTCTAGCCTGGTGTGCTTTTTACATGTGTGTGTTTCAGTGGTGCGTATGATGTTTGAAGGGCAGATGTACATTTCATAATGATTCAAAATCCTCTTTTATTTTTAATTTTGCAAACAAAAAAAGTAAAAATAGCACACAGTCATCTTGACTCTGTGTTAAGGCCTCTTGATTATGGCAATTGTGTTTGCTGACAGTTCCACCAGAAACACCTCTTTTTGAAGGGTCAAGTCAGTTACAGGAGCATTACATGTGGAACAAAGTGTACTTAAGGTTAGCTTATAAGCTAGTAATGGTTCTCAAATAAAATTTTACCAAAATTAAATCCAGAAGAGATCATTACATTATTCAGTCTGATTTTCTATATATTATGGGCCACTCAAACTAGCCTGAATATTCCATTTTTCAGAAAATTTAAATATGTGCCATTGTCAGAGAGCAGCAGCAGACTGAGTTATAATAATGATCTTTTGCAGAGGAGGAATTGTTCCAAGTGCATTTCGGGGCTATGAAGGAGGAATGGGGTTGTTGACCCCAATAATAAGCTTGACAGGGCTTCTATAACCATCTGGTCCTTCCCAAAGTGATTTCCACTGTTTCCACTTCAAAAATACTTGACCAGAAAAAACAAAAAAAACCATAAAGCAAAACCCTGACTTTCTCTGGTACCTTTCTCCACTGGGTGTCTGTGTCCATGACCAGATGCTTGCTGGTCCATAAAAAACCAGCATGAAGCCCGTGAAATAAATGACCCCTCACTTTTTCCACTGGCTGTGAGATTACATATGATCTGTACCAAGACAGGCACACCAGAGAAAGCCCTCTCTGTAAGCACAGCTGTGCTAGCAAAACTGTGCTTTTGTTGGTAATGTTTATTTACCAACAGAATTTATCTGGGGGCAGGATAGGCTATATTGACAAAAGAACAGCTTTGCTGCTATCATGTATACCACAGCAGGAATAGTTTGTTACATTTTCTATTTTTTTCTGGCAAAGACCCGTGATGGGTGATAAAAGTGCATACCCTTTATTCTTGGGAAGCTGCAATCCTCTTCAGCACGCAGCTCAAGCAAGCTCAGCAACTCATGCACTGCCAACCATATAAGGTTGCAGTCGAGAAGGAGAATGACGAAAAACATTCCACAATAAACTTAAACTGGCAGATTAAATATGACACAGAAAAGCTTGGATACAGCTTTTTTTTGCCCCCCCCCCCTTTTTTTTCAGTTTTGCAGTATTTACCTGCAAAATGACCTTTTACAGCTAATTAGGAAAACTGGTTTGTGCTTCTAGATTTGCTAAACACTCCTGTCCCAGAATAACAAGCCTTTAGGACGCTTGTAGACACAAAGGTTTTTTTTTGTTTTTCTTGGAATTGCTACCATTAGAAGCAGGAGATAAGCCACCTTTAGGCTACAAGGTTGTGGGAGTGTTGGGATGTGTTTGAGGTCACGGTGGAGAACTGGATATCACAGAGAGGAGTGTATTGAGAAGGAAATATGGTTGTGAAGATGGATTTGTATCAGAATTTTAACAAGGTGTGAGATACAGCAACATGATGATGTTTGAAAGTGTCAAGGATGATGCTGCAGGAGAGAGACAGGCTCCTCTTTTCCTCAGTATATTGCTTGCATCTTTGCTATCCTCCTATTCTCTGATCTTTATAATATGATGGCCCACTGAGTTAGTCTGGTACATTATAGTTGTAGTCCAACTTCAGTAGACATTGGTGGCCTAAATTTGAATTTCCAAACTGTTCCCTGCCTGGTGGCCCCTGCTTTTGGCTGTCCTCCTGGAGAACAGGCTGTCTTCATCTCCTGCAGATGTCACTTTCCCCAAACCATCAGCAGCTGAGGCGATGGTGAGGTGACATGAGAGGCGCTGCAGCTCTTGCCTCAGCTGCCTGATGCTTCTTCCTTCAAGAGGAGGTGGGAGCATCCCCCATGATGTGTCTGCCCACCCCATCCAGCAGGACCTCAGTGAACTAAATGGTAGGTGGTTTATTTAGCATTTTGTAAAGATGTAGGGACTTTTCCACAGTATAATAAAATATTTAACAGTCTTTATGGCTAAGGGCTTGCTTCACCATCTCTCAGAGTTTATTCAGTGGTGTTCTCTAGCTTAATATTTTAAAATAAAAATACCTTTATTTTTTGTTTAGCATTATGCCTTCCTTGTAGTATCCAGTCTTTTGTGGTGTGTTGCAGAAACACCCAAGTGTTATGTAGGTATGTTGTATAGGATCTGGCTTCCAGGTGAGCTGCTGGTCGGTGACCCATGCTGCACGGAGCTCTTGTGCCATGGGGCTGGCACATGTGTGAAACCTGAAGTGTAGGTTGGAATGAAATGCACTTCATCTTTTGGAGGAGGATTAATAAGATTTTCAGGAAAGAGGTTAAGCTTGAGGTAGTTTCCTTCCTATTGTTATGCTTTTGAATTTTTGCCAGTGAGATGGGTGAAAGGATTTATTTTTTTCTTTGAATGCTTTGCATTTAAATATCTTTACTTCAAACAGAGAGAAGTGGAATTCCACTTTATTCCTGCCTTTGTACTGTCATATGTCTGAAAAAAATACTTGTCTTTTTTTTTTTTTTATATATCTTTGTCCCTCATTATAGTTAAGTAATCCTTTGAGCTGCAGCTGTGCCTCAGAATACCACATTGTGTGAGGGCACGTGGAGATGCTCTGATCCCCACATTGAAGTGTTAGTGTATGTATAGAAGGAAACAAAATGTAGTGGTATAATTCTTGAAAAAGAAGGAAATAGTCCGTCTTATGGCCAGTGTCAGAATAAAGGCAATGTATGAAAATGAGAGCAAGGATCTTTCTGCTCTCTTTGCTTCAGTAGCAAAAAAGTTTCATTGTTCAGTGTTTGGATAGGGTGTGTGGTGTGGCTTCCACCTTTGCTCTTCTTCTGCAGCTGAAGCAGGAGAGAAGTGTTAGAAATACAGCTTATTCACAGAATCACAGAATGTTAAGGATTGGAAGGGACCTCGAAAGATCATCTAGTCCAATCCCCCTGCCGGAGCAGGAACACCTAGATCAGATCACACAGGAACACATCCAGGCGGGCTTTGAATGTCTCCAGAGAAGGAGACTCCACAACCTCTGTGGGCAGCCTGTTCCAGTGCTCTGTCACCCTCACTGTAAAGAAGTTTTTTCTCATATTTAAATGGAACCTCCTATGTTCCAGCTTGAGCCCATTGCCCCTTGTCCTGTCACTGGATGTCACAGAGAAGAGCCTGGCTCCATCCTCCTGACACTCACCCTTCACATATTTATAAACATTGATTAGGTCACCCCTCAAGTCTCCTCTTTTCCAGACTAAAGAGACCCAGCTCTCTCAGCCTTTCCTCATAAGGGAGATGCTCCATTCCCTTCATCATCTTCATGGCTCTGCGCTGGACTCTTTCCAGCAGTTCCCTGTCCTTCTTGAACTGAGGGGCCCAGAACTGGACACAATATTCCAGATGCGGTCTCACCAGGGCAGAGTAGAGGGGGAGGAGAACCTCTCTTGACCTACTGACCACCCCCCTTCTGATACACCCCAGGATGCCATTGGCCTTCTTGGCCACGAGGGCCCAGTGCTGGCTCATGGTCATCCTGCTGTCCACCAGGACCCCCAGGTCTCTCTCCCCTACACTACATTCCAACAGGTCAGTACCCAACTTATACTGGAACCTGGTGTTGTTCTTGCCCAGATGCAAGACCCTACACTTGCTCTTGTTAAATTGCATTAAATTTTTCCCTGCCCAAATCTCCAGCCTGTCTAGGTCTCGCTGAATGGAAGCACAGCCTTCTGGCGTGTCAGCCACTCCTCCCAGTTTCATATCATCAGCAAACTTGCTGAGGGTGCACTCTATTCCCTCATCCAAGTCGTTGATGAATATATTGAACAGCACAGGTCCCAGTACCGAACCCTGGGGGACTCCACTAGATACAGGCCTCCAACTAGACTCCATCCCATTCACCACAACTCTCTGGCTTCTTTTCTCCAGCCAGTTCACAATCCTGTGACCATCCCATCAGTCAGCAACATAATATATGTGTGGTATGTAGGGGGGTTGCAGAGGGCACCTGAGGGAACACGAGTGGAGTCTTTCCTCTTCTTGCCCACAGCGGAAGGGCAGTAAGTGGAGGTATGTGAACCTTAATTTTGGTTGTGCAAGAGAACAAATGGGTGCTATGTAGTGAGGAACAAACACCTTCTCGCTTTGTTGACTGTGGGTCCTGATATTAAATATCTGAATGTAGATTATGATGATCCTTCACTGCTAATATAGCAAAACTATGTCACCAGAAGGCCAATATTTGTGTCTAGGTTGGAACTTGGAGTGTAACTACAGCCTCTGGCAGTGCCCCGTCATGTACACATCGAGCCCAAACAGCTTCTTCTCTCGTATGTCAGGCTGTAGGGGCATCTGCTGTACTTTTCTCCACCTCTTACTTCTTTGTCCCTGCTTTTCTCAGCTGAAGGTTTGTGGCTTATATTTTCACTACTGTCTGACTTTTCCAAAGTGTTATGAACTGTAAAGAGATCTGTGATATCATGTAGTAGGATCTAATATCTGCTCAGGCAGCTTTTAAGACTGTCCAAGAATTTTCTTAACTTTTTGGGTGGTCGCTCTGTTGGCATTCAAGGGACAACAGCTTCCAGCCATTCAGTACACAGCAGTGCTTTAAATTTCTCTTACAGTAGTCCAGTTCTGGTGTTCTTTCACCTCCTGTCCTTTGAAAATACAATTCCTAGATGTGCTCATGCAAACATAAAGTAGAACAGTAGCTTTCATTTCTTCATTAGCAAAAAGTTCATCCTAATTTCTTTGACAGGAAACATTTTTTGGAAAGTCTTCAAGCCAAGTGTGAAAAAACAGGTTTTTTCCTGTTTTTTGTTATCTGATTACTATGGGGAAAACCAAGATTTGCTTTGAGAGTTTGAACCTAGTACTCCACAAGCATGCAATTTCATGAAATGTGTGCTGCGAAGGACTTGATCTGCAGTCCATGGACCAGATTGCAAAGATACCGTTAAGTACCCTTTTTGTTCTTGTGGTACTGAGGCTGCTTTTGCACAGTTTGGGTCCTTGCCGTAAGCTGAAGGAGCTGTAGGTCAGCTGCCAGCATCCCCAAGAGGCTGGTGAGCAGTCAGCGCATCTGGCAAAGTGGAGCCTTGTCCCAGCCCCGGTGTCGAGGTGGCATTTACCAACCTTGAAAGAGGAGAGGTAGGAACAGCAGCTCTCTGCCACCTGCTTGTCCTCTGGCTCAGGAATGCCCAGTGCAGAGTTATCCTGGCTGAAAAGGAGCTTTGTCCCAGCCTAAAGTCACGGAGCAGTCTTGTCTTCTCTAAGATAACTGGATTTGTGGGGAAGTCATGCAGGAGAGCAAAATACTGAGTAAACAAAAGCCAGCACTTCCAGTGAGATCCCGCTGTGCTGGTTGCTGTGGCTGCCTTGCCGTCATTACGGATTTAACGATCCTCCTGTTTACATCAGGCCACCCCACGCTGCGGGGCCGTGGCCGTGCCTCGGAATCCTCCCTTGGACAAGGCGAGGAAGGAAGTGGAGGGAGAATGGGGCTTTGGCATCCTGTACCCTTTGGAGGGGAGTGGCCGCAAATAGCTGAGCTTGAAGGACGTAATACTTTATATATTTTAGCACAGGCTGTTCGAACCTAGATAAACTCTTGATTAAAGCAGAAGAGGCAGACGATTGTGTGTAATTGCTAGAAACTGCCAGGGAGTTTGAGAACATCCTTCTAAAACCCTTTCCTTCAAATGACAAGAGGAAGGGAGAGGACAGACTTGCCTCCTGGAGCTGAGATTATGCAACAGAGTTAAAGCCTCAAAACTTGAGCTGCACAGGCTGAGTCCAGAAGACAACTTTTGTAGAAAATAACTGCTTGTGATTGGGAACACAGATGGCTATTTTTGGGATCCACCCTGTAAAATGTTAAGTTTTTTTTATTCTTCAGTTTGTTAATTGGGCACAGATGGAGGAATGCAGTTTAGGATCCACAGACATCCTTTGGAATGGCAAGGTAAGGCTAGAAGGTGCAACCAAATGTTGATCTTTAATTTTGGCAATGTGCTATATACACTAGTGCTTTCTTCCATGACAAATGTTTTCATTCCACCAGTAAGCCTGTGAACTGTTCACAGACCGAGATGGGGAATTCTGAAAATCAGAGAACATAGGCTGTATGTAGTGGGTTAATATTTGTACGGTTGTAACTGATACATAATGTATTTCAAATGGGTTGACATAATGTGATTTATTATAATAATTGCTTGCAATGGAAGCTCTGCCTTGAAATTTTTACTTTACTTACTGGATTTTCAGAAAAGGAGTGAGGCCTCAGGTGATAAAATTTGTCTTCTGCTTTAAATGTGCCCTGATGCAGTTTTCAATTGTTTTTTAAGCGTATTGTGGATACAAGGGGGAAACTCAGTTAGTTCTGTAAGCATTGTGCTACTTTAATAGTTACCCATGGCTATTTTTTTTTTTAGCATTTCTAAAATTAAAATTACTAGAGGTTACCAAAGTGAAAATATTGCATCACATTTAGTGTTAGAAACTTTCCCAGTCAGTTGCTAGAAATCCACAGCAAGGACTCCTTGGAATATTCTTATTAATCTTACATTTTGGTGACAGTCTGTTTTACTGCTCGGAAGTCTGTGCTCACACCAAAAAGCACTGCACGTACTGGCACCAGGACTGAGGTTTTGGAAGTCATGCAGTAAAGTGCATGTAAATCAGATTCTGTTTTACATTGGAAATGCCATCCTAGAGATGTCCTGATGGTTGGCTCCAAGTTAAGTTCAGAAATGTCCTCTGATGCAGATGAACTACAAACCTGTTACTTCTAAAGACTGAGTGAAATGACGCAATAAAATAGGGATGATCGTTCTCAGTTGTATGCTTAGGAGAGAAACTGGTGGAAGATTGATGAATCTCAGCTTGAGACAAAACGATACGTAGCCTTGCTATCTACCAGCCTTCCATCTCTTCTGATAAATACTGTAAGAGAACACCTGACAAGAGAAATAGAAATAACATTTAGATCGATGCTTTAAGAAGCTTCTCCGGTCTGAGTACAAACACCCCTTTTAATAACTGGATGCATCGCACACATCATCTTCAGTGCCCAAGAATTTGTTAAAATTAATGTAAAATGCTAAGGAAGTGAGCATTTTTGAGAATCTGAACTTAATTTAAAATTTTAAATTAAGAATAAACAATACAAGCACTTCAAAAGGTTTTGCATAAAACATCTTCCAGAAAGAGATGAAAAAAACAGAAATTGGGATGTAAATCCCAAATGAGGATGACAGATTTATGCAGGGATACAATGGTGTTACAAACGCGATTGATCTTTTCTGAGCTAAACTGCACAGATTTTTCAAGAGCTGTGAATTAGAATAACC
This sequence comes from Pterocles orientalis, assembly GCA_011057875.1. Lineage (NCBI taxonomy): Eukaryota > Metazoa > Chordata > Aves > Pterocliformes > Pteroclidae > Pterocles > Pterocles orientalis. Next base: position 1,258,004 of record WKFP01014225.1, read on the forward strand.
GTATATGGTAGTGAAAGATGAAAATTGTAGAATTGTGTATAATTAAAACCATTCAGTGACATTCGGAATCTGTTAAGCATCACCTTCTCTCTGAGCTTTGCATATAAGCAACTTTATAAATGTGTTATGGAAAAGAGCTCAGTATGCAAAAGTTTCAAGCTCTTAGATTGCTTGAGGGAACTTTTGAACTTCCTATGCAGTAACCAATCTGTGATGTTTCTGCACTAGGAGTTGATGAATTCTATAATGTTTGTGCATTAGAAGAATAAAAAAAACCTTTATATTAATTCATATAACCTACCACTATTGACCACAGAAACTGGGACCAAAAGGTGAGCATTGGTTTGCTTATGACCAGTCTGTGCACTGGGACTGTAAGTCTTGCTTCAGATATTAACTGGTAGCAGTTCTTGTTTTTTAACTGTCTTACAAAAGACTGTATCTTATTAATTAATTTATTTATTTATTTAGCTATGCAAAATGACTCTGTAAGGTGATGGATTTCAGGTAGTTTGTCCCTTTTCCTAAGACAGAAATAGTGAAAGTGATAAGACACAAAGAACAAAACATGAATTCTGCAGAAGCATCCTGACCCCTGATGTTGGGTACTGGCTTAGCAGGGCTTTTGACACTCCTGTAACATCTTCATGCACAACTGGGAGTCCCAGTTGATAAACCAGATCATTGTGCTGCAGTTCAGACAAGATGGAGAAGTGGACAAACGTGTGTAACGTGTGTAACGTCACAAAGTTCACAGGGAAATGCCGAGTCCTACCCCTGGGGAGGAATACTGCTAACACCTGGACAGGCTGGGGACTGACTGTCTGGGAACCAGCTTTGCAGAAAAAGACCTGGAGGCTGGCGGACAAACCGAACAAGAGCCAGAAGTGTGCCCTGGCCACCCACTGGCATCCTGGGCTGCAGCAGGAAGAGCCTTAGCCAGTAGGTTGAGGGAGGTGGTCCTTCCCCTCTGCTCAGCACTGGTGACACACATCTGAGTGCTGCGTCCAGTCTGGGCTCCCAGTACAGAAACTGCATGGGCATACTGGGTTGTAATGATGATGAAGACTGAAAGTGGAGAAACATGGTTTCTGTTCTTAATACCAGGTTTGACTGATTGCTTAGCACTTAATAAAGAAGACATTATTACTCAGAAGACGTTTGCTGTACAGTGATTTCAAGGAGCACTAGTCAATGTGCAGTTCCACTACCCACTTCTCATTGTAGAACAGATCTCACATATGCTGATTTGTGCAGGGGTTGCAGCTCTGAGAAATAAGTTACTTTTGGTAATATTTTGTGTCTAAGAATTATTGAAGATAGAAAGATACTATGCATCTTGCATTTTTTTTATTTCTTTCAGAAGTGTAGACTCACTGGACAAGATACCAATGCAGTAAGACAATATTTTGTTACGTATTTTATGTTCTGGCTAGGGATATTTATATCTACTTTTTGGCCCAGATTCTGGAACAGCTGCCAGTTTCTCGAACAGCAACAACTATGTGCTGAAAGGGGACTAGAACATCTTAGAATTTAATTTCTCTATGGGAAAAAAATAAAAAAAATATGTATAGTGTGTATATGTGTGTGTATATAGGTTTTGGGGAAGAGGAGAGATGAGGTAGTGGTAATTTTGACAGTGCTTTTTGTGCTCTCAAACACTTTTTTTTTTGCACAGCTGAATATTACTGAGACTGTCACTGTTCAACTGTTTTTTATTGCAGTGTTGATAAAAAAATTTCAGCAGTATCATGTACTTTAATGTTCTCATGCTATTTGATTTTTTTGCTGTTCAGTTTCTTTTTTTAAAATCCATGAATTGAGGTTTGAGTTTGTTTTCTATATGCATTAATAATGTTATTTTTTTCTCTATGTGAATAACAACATAAAAGTAGAAAAAAAAATCAGCTGTTTCAGAAGAAAATCAAAGCTGTTCAAAATAAATTATGTAATTTGAGTCGATTTCTGACACACAGTGGTCTGTCAGCATTTTTATTCCTCTGTCTCCACCACCTTCTGTTGCAATGGCAGCATGCCTGTGGGCAGAGTATCAGTGATTTAGTATTCATTGCTGAAAAGGAGACTATTCCTTCATGAAAGGGCTGAAAATCCAGGTACTTTCTTAAATGTTGGATTTTATTCAATAAGGTGTAAGAAAATGTTCTGTTTTCTTCTAGCTGTCAGCAGAGAATTTGAGACTCGGTTCGTGTAGGGCCTTTTCTGAAGCTCACTAATGTCCATGTGAAAATTACTTAGTTACAGATTTTAAAAAACAAAGAACAATTGCTTGTGCCTTAATGTTGGAAATCTCAATATTGAAGACATATTCAGTTGCTTCAGAGTTCCTTGTTTTGTTGAACAAGATAAGAATAAAAAATGTCATGTTTATGGTTATAATATATCGCATAGCTGTCCTTCTGTTTAGAATTATGAACAGTTTCCTCTCCAGTTGATTAAATACAGAAATTCATAAATTCAGAAGAACTAGAGCATGTTAGGGGAGGTGGTTTTTTGCCATACGATACATCTTTGTTTACCTAGACATAAAGAGAACACTGAATTTTTAAAGAATCTGCTTGCTTTTGGTAGCGATGGTTGGGATAATCAAGTTTGTATGGTGGACCAAAGTAGGCACTAGTGGAGATTTGCTGGAAGTTAAGGTATATCTCCTGGCTTCCCAGAGCTCTGCCTGTGAGAGATAATAATGGGACCTTGGCTTAGGAAGGCACATTAAAAAAATAAAGAATTAATTAAATAAGTGAACAATGTATTGTTTTGGTTAGAGTGTCATTGCAAGCCACATACAGGGATTTATTATTTTTTTTTTAAGCCCAAGGGATGATTTACAGGCTGTACTTGCAGAGTCCTTTTTTACATAGCTTTGAAAAAAAATGGGTGAGATACAGCTTTGTTTACTCTGAAAGTTTTTTGCTGTAATGAAGAATAAGTATGCATGTTTTAAGTTTTTACTCCCTGTGTACCTGATGTTCTGGTGTATGCAGTTTACGTCCCATCATGTTGATTCCACAGAAAAAGTTAGGCTTGAGGGTGTTACATGCTTGAGGATCACACGCATTAGGAGAAACCTCCTGTCCCTTCCCATTGTTGTTGAGATAATTATGAAACTGTTCTGGACCCATTGTGATGTTGAGGTGTTCAGACCACAGCTTTCTAAAAATTCTCAAATTCACTCATGCCTGGAGGCATAAAGATGTCCGGAGCTTGCCATGGCTGCCTCTTGGCTCTCCAGAGCTCTTCCAGGTCATGGACAGGGTGTGTAACCTGCTTTGGAGCTATCCCAGAAGTCCAGCATGTGTCTGGTAACGCGTTGCATGTCAGTTTGATGAGATGTGAATGTACAGATTGCACTAATCGTGATTCAGTAGAGTTATCGTGCATACGCTGGCATGAGCAGTCAAAGTGGAAAGGACAGAAAAGCATTAGTGTAAGTTTGTTTTTAAGATAAAAGTAACAAATCTGAGTTGTTTATTATTCTTTTGTAAACAGCATATGGATTTCTAAAATGTAGGTGACAATAATAAATCATATCTATGTGGGAGTTCCTACCCAAGTACAAAAAAAACGTGTTTGAATGGATAGGAGCTTCATGAGCAAAGCCTCAATAGACTAAGTGCTTAGTGAACTCTTTGCAAGATTGCAGAGTGCACTCAAATGTATGTAGTAATGCAGGATTTAAAAAAAAATAATTAAGGCTAAGGGATATCAAGTACCACTGGAAAGAATTAGGATGTTATATTTGAGGTGACAGGAATAACTCTCCAATTAAGAAAAAGCTGCCTAAATGCACTTATAAAACATTATGATGCATACTTCCAAAGAACTTGCTGTACAAAAGAAGTTAAGCTGGATGTATGTCAGCTTCCTCTGGGTCATCGTAGCTAACCTTTGTGCCCTTTCGAAGAGCTTTGCACTCTAGTTTTCTTTCATTCATACAGTGTTCTAGGTGCCTGTATACGGGCTGGTAAAACAAACACCCTAACCTTTTTTTGGTCACTGTTAGGACAAAAAGCGCAGTTTGTGAAGGGAAAACACTGATATTGCTAAGCTGATCTGTAGATGCTTGCTGTTTGCCTCTCCGTTCTCTTTTGAGTGTCTTTTGCTGAATTGCTTATTTGTGTGTAGTTTATTAAGTGACAGTTCTGCCCTTTGAGCCTCTAGCTTGAGTTCACTGATAGGGGATAATACTGTATGTGTCAGGAAATTGAAAGTGGCAGAATTTTTTGGTGTATGTGTAAAAAATATTCTCTCTAGTTTCTAAAATATAGGAATATATTAAAAACTGAAGTAAGTCCTGATGCCTGTATTTGCAATTCCATACCATCTAGCTAGGGAATGAGTGCTAGACTTCACATCACAGAGCAGGACCGCTGTATAAAATGATGTGATGACTTTGTGATGAAGTTGCAGTCACCTTTATGTTCCCGATAGCCTCACTATTGAGTTAGGGAAGTTTTGGAATTTAATACTTTACCTTGGCAGGTCACCTCTTACAGGAAACCATATATTAACCTTGGCTGTATTTTTGTCTGCTCACTCTGCATAAATTAATCTATCAACTGTAAAAGAGAAGCCATTTATCTTTTGCGAGTTAGTTTAATTTTTTTTTAAATGCAAGTAATTTTTTTGTATCTCAGCCTCTTCAACTGAACAGAAAAAACAAGATGAAAACTATTATAAATACTACTTGACAGAATTTCCTTTCTTTCCTCTTTCAGATGAGAACTCTCCAGCCAACTTCTGGGATTCCAAAAATCGGGGAGTGACTGGCACACAAAAAGGACAAATTGTATGGCGGATTGAACCTGGCCCCTATTTTATGGAATGTAAGTACCTGTTTATCCAGTGTAAGGCAAGCATGCCTTTGTGTCAAGGCAAGTCAACAGAATGGCCCTTGATACCTGTTTTGTGAAACCCTCAGATAAACCAAAGGAATTGATAGCATTGCTTTAAGGAGCAGCATTTTCTAGTGTGTTTTCTGGATGTTATAAAAAATGGAGTTGAGCTTAGATGTACATTTGTATTCTAGGAGTGTTCTTAAGACAGTGTGCTTCAGTTTAAGGAAGGAAGAAACTGCCTTGTGCAGTGTTGCATAATGTATATACATTGAAAGATGAAGTCCCTTCCCAACAAGTTCAAATTTTTAGCTGGACAAACATTGATGGTAAATGCACATAAAGGAAAAGGTAATAAGCAAGTAATGCTTGTTAATGTTAGTATTTGTCTCTAGGAAGTCCCAGCCTTCTGTCCAGTTGCATCAGTATTTCTCAGCTGGAGTTTCATTGCAGTGAGAAATCCATTAGGCAGTTTTGAATTATTGAGAGTCTCTGTGTCTCTGGAAGAAAAATTCTTCAGTTGAAATCTGCAAGGAGTATTGGTAGCAAAGCTTCGGATCAGAGAGCTATGCCACTCCTTTAGGCAACCAGAATTTATAGGAATCTAAGCCCCTCTGCTGTGTGATTTTTTTTTTTTTATTTTATTTTTTTTTCCTCCTCAGTGAAAAGGAGCTATCTTACCATCTAAAGGATGTGATCCCCTAAAGAAATTGATGTTCTAAACCTAAGATGTTGTGTTTGAGCTTGCTGGGAACTCTAATATGCCAAGTATTATTCTGGTTTCAGCAGCGACAGGGTTAACTTTCTTCATCATAGCTGGTGTAAGGCTGTGTTTTGGATTTGTGCTCACAAGAAAGCTGATCACATTCTGATGTTTATAGTTGCTTCCAGGACAGTCAAGGACTTTTCAGCTTCTCTGCTGTGCCAGTGTCTGCAGATGCAGGAGAAGCTGGGAGGGAGCACAGACCCAGTTACTGGCCTAGGATTCAACCTTAGGTTTAGAACTGAGACCCAAATTGCCCAATGGTATATTCCATATCATGCACGACATGCCCAGTATATAGATGAGGCTCTGTCTGGAAGTATTCTCCTGCTCCAAGTCATACCCTCTTGCTCTGGGCCATCTCCCTCTCTGGGTTATCCCTCTCTCGGGGTTGTCTTGCTCCTTCAGTAAGCTCTCAGTCTTGCTTGGGTTCTTATCTCCCTTTCTGGGGTTTTGGTTTCAGGACTCTCCCTGCTCTGGGATCATTGACCGGGAATGGGCTGAGCCTTGGTCATTGGGTGGTGAGCAGTATTACTGCCTATCACTCGTATACTTGTGTATATTACTATTATTATTGTCATAACTATTATTGTTATTATTTTCATTTTTATCATAGTTTAGTTATTAGATTGTTTTTATTTCAACCACAAGTCTCTTTTCCCTTTACCCCTTTAATTCTCTCTTCCATCCCTGGAGGTGGGAGGGTGAGTGGTTGTTGTGGTGTTTTGCTAGCTAGGGGTAAAACTACAACAAGCATCAAAGTGACAGTCAGTCCCAAAAGGGCTATGAGCTGCTCTACCACCTGTTTAGCCTCACAGCAATACATCTTCCTTCATAAATGAAAAAAACCCCATATTCCATAACTTCACTGTACACTGCAGTGCTGCTAACTGTAGGTCTCGGCACAAATTTGTCTTCTAATTAACTGATATAACAGCAATACATGTATTTAAAGAAGTGTTGTGTCCCCTGTACTATAAATGATCATTAGAACTTCCTATTTCTAGAACCCATCATCGAGTCTTGCCAAGTTACCCTATGCATTACACAGCAATTCTTTTTTAACAACAACAAAAAAGCTTTAGTAGGATAAAATTAAATTAAATTTCAGGAGTTCATTACATGAAAAAATGGTTGAACTGAAGATGAAGATCAAGAAAATAATAAAGATCAAGATAATTAACTTTCCCTGTGCCAAAGACAGCAGTATATTGAAGCAGATTAAAGTGTATGTTAGAAAGGTTCATTGCCTCATCTTTGTTGTGCATACACTATACCAATATTGTTGCCAGTATGGGCAGTTTGATGTCAAGGATATTTCTCTGTGTCTTTAGCTGGTTATGTGTTGTGCCATACCATGTGGAGATGAGGTTCTTGAACAATATTTTAGGTTTATATGAGTAACCTAAGCTAATGCTTCAAGAACTAGCAGTTTTGATATGAAATCAGCTGCAGCTGACTTTGCACTTTGCAACTAACTGCACTTCACAACCCAGTCATATAAAGAGTGCAGGAAGCACATTCTTAGGTGGTGGTTAGCTTTACTAATGAACAGCTCTGCTGCCATACAATGGACAAGAGACAAGCAACTGTGTAGCAGCTGAGAACTGTAAACAGGAATGTTTATGAGCATATGTTGCTATAGCATATAGTATGGCAGATAAATATGTCACCAGTGACACTTATGTTTCTAGTGAGAGACCAAAAGTTGCTCTGGAACACTTAGCTGAATTTCCAATTCCACTTTTTAAACTGGAAGGCTCCAGAGATACGTGGCCATGTTTGCTCAGCAAGGTTTTTTCTTCTAGCTTGTAGGGGGCAAAGCAACTCTGATGCCAACTACAGACAGCTGCTGGGTTTTATTTCCTCCCCCCCCTTTTTTTTTTCCCCCCCTTTCCTTTCTCCTTTCTTTTGCTTCCTCAGATCACTGAATCACAGCTCAGGCAAATGCAGCGGGTGGCTGCCCAGTTCAGGTGCAACCACAGTGGAGTTGCCTTTGCCATACAGCAGCAGGCTGGGTGTGGGAAGAGCTGTTGGGGTTCTGCAACCAGTGACACTGCCCGGCCTGTGCCAGCCACAGAGGTGAACTTAGCTCCCCTGTCAGTCTCTTTCTCCTGCTGTGGTGCTGATATAATTTGTACTCTCAGCGTAGCCGTGCATGTGATGCCACTGTCATTGCAAGAGGGAGAAGCAAATGGAGAGGCAGACATTCCCAGTAAATATGTACCTGATTACTGAAGTTAAAATATCTCTGATGCTTTAATCTGCCATTATTTTCCAAATTTTGGAAAGAACTTTACAGTTGTAGGTTCCTTGTGTTTAGAAATATCTTTGCCAAGAGGCAGAATATACGAGATACAGGTGATGGTATTAGGCACGTGTCATATTTACTCCTCGCAGTAATGACATGCTTCTTATGCCTTAATTTGGGAAGCTGTTTTTCCATAAGTGTAATTGTAAATTTATTAATAGTTTCACTGAGGTCTGTGGAATTTATGCTTATGTTTAAAGGTAGGCATTGGATAAGCGTTTTTCTGAATTTTTCATGACTGTAGATCTGCAGTCTTGTCATTCCATTTATTATTCCTCTTAAAATCCCTCCCTGTGGATTCAGCGTCTCCTATTTCCCAAGCAAGTAACATGTAAAGGCATAGTTTGCCATCTGCTCTATTCAGATCAAGGAACCTGCAGAAAGAAGGGCAGGGAGAGTCTCATCATCGTAATACTAAAAACTAACATTAATTCCCCCCAAAGCATTGAAAATTAGCAAAACCAAGGATGATCAAAGAAAACTCTCACTTGCTTTAGACAAAAATCAACACAAAAAACTCCATAGACTCCACTCTGAGAAAGGAGAATCAAAGGAATAAACAGTGAAATAATGAGAAATGAGCTTAATGTATTCCAGAAATACAGGCAGCCTCTGAGGGGAGTGGCTGAGGAAGGGGAAGGGGGGGACGAGTGTGCAAAGGAGAAAGAAAATACTTGCAAAGTACAAAGTCCAGTTCACCATCACAAACAGCTGTTGTCCTTAAGCTGTCACCTCGAGACAAAGTGGGTGACCCTGAGCTGCAGAGCCAACCATTATGGAGGCAGGTGCTCCTCTTTCTTTTCCCGTGGGAAAGAGCAAAAGTACCATGTAAGAATGAAAGGGAACTCTGTCCTTTTAGAGATTCAAGTAGGTGCCCAAATGTGCCCAAAATGGTGTTTCCTTACGTATGTAGTAGAGGTGGCTTTAAAACATCCTGCTCTGAGGCTTGATAAAAAGTGGGGGAAGGAAAACAATGGCTCACTAGACGGCTCCCTCAAGTTGTTTGCTGTGTAAACTGCAGAAGGATTGCTAAATCTGGCCACATCACTACAAGCAGTTTTCATCCTTCTGTAAAAGCAAAGAACAAGTTCAAGGAGTATTATTCTGGACATGTGGCAGTAGTGTGAAGGTACAACACAGTTTAATGCTTTCATGTTTGGTATGGTTGTCTGGTATTTGGCTTGACATCAGTCTGTTCAAGGTCTTAAGCATGTCAGGACCTTTAGTTTCTGGTGCAAGAGAGGCTGCAATTGCGCCAGGAGTGGTTTTAGATGGCAGAGTGTTTCTGGGTGTAGCAGTCTGTGAGACTGCGATGGCAGGGGCTCCCTTTGAGGAGTTGTGGTGGAACAGAGATTATGGTATTCCTTAGGGAGAACAGAGCTAGCAGAAAGATGGAGTGAAATGATCCATGGAAAGGCTGGTGATAGTATATCATAGTTGTGATCCTGACTGGCAGCCAACCACCACGCAGCCTCTCACTCAACCCCCACCTCCTGGGGAGAGAATTAAAGGGGTAAAGGGAAAAGAGACTGGTGGGTTGAGATAAAAACAATTAAACAAACTACAATAATATTGGAAATAATAATAATTATAATAATTGTAGTAAATATTGTAAAATATAAAAATGAGTGATACACAGTGTATCACTGACCACCCAAGGATCAAGGCACAGACAATTCCCAGCCGATGATCCTGGTGCAGGGAGAGTCCCAAAACTGCAAACCCGGAACAGAGGTAAGAGCCCTAGCATCCGAGACTGAGAGCTGACTGCGGGAGCGAGACCCCAAGAGAGAGGTGACCCTGAGAGGGAGATGACCTGGAGGGGTACCACCTGGAGAGAGATGACCCAGAAAGAGGGAGTATTTCCAAAGAGATCTTTATCGATACACTGGGCATGACATGTGCATGGTATGGAATATACCATTGGCCACTTTGGGTCTCAGTTCTAAACCTAAGGTTGAATCCTAGGCCAGCAACTGGGGCTGTGCTCCCTCCCAGCTTCTTCTGCCCCTGCAGACACTGGCACAGCAGAGAAGCTGAAAGGTCCTTGGCTATCCTGGCAGCAACTATAAACATCAATATGTAATCAGTGTTCTCCTCAGCACAAATCCAGAACACAGCCTCACACTAGCTACTGTGAATAAAGTTAACTCTGTTGCAGCTGAAACCAGCACATAGAAAAAGCATGTGCAGGGAAACTTGAGTTTTGTGAAGACTAGTTGATAAAAGCTGCTGCGCATTTATAAACTGGGGCTTCTAAGTCAGTTTTCTGCAATATGGGGAAGGACAGGTCATGTTGGAGGTGCCACGGGAGGGAGATTCGGTGTAGTGCAGTCACTGTCACGCGACAGATGACTGGTGCTTATGCACTTCCGTATGCAAAGGCCCCAGAAGTTAAAAGCTGCACGTTCCCCGAGGTAAAACAGGCCAGCGGCTATTTTCTGCTGCTGGGAGCAAGTGACACAGCATGGCTTGTGCTCATGCAGCCAACCCTTTTCCCTGTGTCAGGGATGCACAGTCACTGTTCGGCAGTATGGATGGTTGTGTGCTCCTACTTGAGTCCCTACCATGATCCTGCCTGGTTTGTTAGTACGGCATAGGCCAAGAGTCTGCTTTGAGACTGGACTGGACTTGTATTTATAAGTCTTGGTCCCATGAGAATTAATTACAGTATCCATAAGAAACACCTTCACTTGCTTTACCTGTAGTGCAATGTCTTTGTTGTTTGTAACAGTTGATGTCAGAGTCATTACTGTGAGTGGAATAGAAATATTTTGATTTGTCTTTTCTTTTTTTTTACCAATGCTGGGACTTTACATCTTGAACAGTAATCCATAGTGGCAGCTGTTGGGATGCATCCAGAGGCTGCCAGTCTTGTCACATCAATCATTTCCGAATCACCCTTGAGGTGTTCGTGGTTAAATTACTTCTGGTGCCACACTGCGATAGTCGGATGCAGTGACTGCACAGATGCTGTCAGTTTTGTACTTAGAATCTCAGGTTTGTAGCATGAGTAGACTATGAGATATATTCAGAAAATGTGGTAATGGGTAATGTGTGTGGTGGCATTACACTGGTGTCACGTTACAAGTGAGGTTTTGTGTGGAGTTTCTCTGTATTCAGTCCCTATTTCCATGAAAGTATAACTTTTGCAAAAATAGTGTATTGAGACTGAAACTGCTTTACTTTGTAGCTAGCAGAGTAGACTCCCAGCTCCCTTTTTTGTTGAAAGAGCTGACATATATTGAAGGAAAATAAAATCAGTTTAATAATTGAACTTGATGTACTTTTAGCTTTTAAGGACTGCTGTAGCAAAGAGTTGTTGTTACTAGAGGTATGAGCACAGTTTAGTACTTTTAGTGGTTTTGACCAAAAAGGTCAATGTCAATGAATGTTCTAGCAACATAATTTATTACATGTATCCCGTCTTTATGTTTTCTGACCTGTTAAATTAAATTCTATAAAGGTTGAGGTTTTCTCACATGGAATTGTTCTGCGCCTGCAACACTTGTCTGTGTAGCTCTCTAACCAGCGCCCTTTTAGTGGTCTGGCTGGGAACTCATGGTTGTTGTCCCTACCCTATTTATAAACGCATTCACTGAGTTAGAAATACTTCTGTTATTCTCCTTCCATTTGTATCTGTTGTCCCTTAATGACTATTTTTGAGTATCACAAATAACTGAAATAGGATCAGGTTTTGTATTTTTTACATTTGTGGAAAGCCTTGTTGACTTCCTTAAGCACATAATACCCCCAGTGTTTTGTTTTAAAGATTAAACTAGATTATAATTAAATGCTTTTCCAAGCTGGAATATCAGACAGCAAAGTGAGAGGGGCTGGACAACCATTTGCCCACCTAGTTTCCTTTGAAGCAGGTTAGATGAGGAGACACCACTGGGCCGTAAACGTTTTCTGTTATTGATCCTAGTTTATCTAAAAGGCTTTCTTTAAGTCTCCTTAAGTCACTTTCTAGGCTTTTTTAAAATCATTCCTCCTGTAAGATAAATTCTGTGATATACGTGCTGAGAAAGATGACAGGTACCCGGAGGAAGCCAGATTTGGCGCTTGTGTTCTGCTGCTGTTTCCTTCCCTGTGCTGTTCCCAGTAGGAACTAATCAAAAAGGTACATGGTTAAAGTGGTGCAGAGAATAGAATGCTAAATGTCCAAACAAAAAGGTTGTGTTCACTGAACTGTCATGCTAAGGAAAAGAAATTCAAATGGCAGGACGTTCAGAGCACTTCTAAATTTCTGCAATTGTCTGTGAGGTGTTTAACCCCATGCCTTTTCCCTGGATTGCATCTCCCTTTGTAGCTTTGTAAAGCCTGAATGTGAGTGTCTTAATTTGTTCTAGTGACAGAGTTTTCTTAAATAAGTTTCATGGAACATGCTCTTGTATTTTTCCGATTAGTTTATGTGATGTCAGCTTTTTCCTCATTGGATGTTGGAGGGCATGTGCTTATATCTGCAGAGAGCCATGGATTCCACCCAAGTAATTTCTGGCATCTAGCTGCGGTGTCCAGGAAGTATTAGCTGCTGTGCAGTTTTCACACAATTAACCAGGAGCACTGTTTACCTCCACAGACTTATAACCCAGATACAATTTGACTTCTCTTTTGGAGGTGTCTCTGCCCATCCCTTTTCAATGGAGTGTGGGGTGATTCCACCTCTAATATAGCCAATTGATTTGATAGGGTGTATTTGGAGCAAACTGTTCTTACAGCTACTACATTTGTTTTCAGTCTCCTGGAAAGAACGCATTCTTCTAGATTTATGTCCGTGTGTTTATGTATTCCAAATTTATGCATTCTGAGTATCTTTCTATCCTAAAGCAATCTTTTGATGGGCAAAGTTAAAGTCAGTAAAAAGGTAAAGTGGGGAACTTTGGGGAAATAGTGATGTTTTAAAAGCAAGCAAGCTATTATTTGGCGTAAGCTGATCTCATTATTGAAGAGGCAAGAGTGTATAGTCCACAGAGGGAAGTACAACCCTATAATTTCATGCAGGAGTTCTTTTGAAATTCAAATGTCAATGTTTGAGTCCCAGAAACCTTTGTTAATCCCACATTTTTATGTAACGGATCTGAGCTATAAAACTATGGTTAGAAAATGATAACAGCTATTGGCTTTTAAAGAAGGGGATTATGGTTTTACAGAGTATTCAGATTAATTAACATATATATCACTTTTATATGACTGTTTGCTAACTTTTAAAGAATTATAGATAGCTCACTTCCATTTTTGTCTTATTTTTAAATGAAGAAGGAATTTCTTGCTGTCTCTATGGTGTCTGGAGGAATGTCAGTGATGGGGGGGCATGTGTGTATCAAGTACACAGAGCTAGGTACAGTCTTTTTTTTTCCACCATGAATGAAAAAAACTTTTTTTTTCTGAAATGTCATATTCTTCTTTAGTGAGACAGCAAATAGTCCTGTGGTCAGATACAGATGTCTTTGCCTTGCTGGGTTTACTGCTATTAACTTTTTCATTACAGATCACATACAAAGCAAGCTAATTAGCTTGTTGAGGGAAGAAGTAGGAAAGAAAAAAGAGAAGTGCAAGTTTTCTTTTAAAGGAAACTCATGAAAGCAAGGTGCCAGGAGGAACTAAAGAAATTGGGAAAACTCTGTAGGTGACACATGCTGTTTGTAGTATGGAACAGTTTAGAGGAAGCCTGTGTATTAATATGGTATTGAGCACAACTCTAAATATTAAAGTCCTGTTTGCAGATAATTTAATTTACTGTTTCTGAAGGCATCTGTGTATTTATGGGACCTTGTTTATAGGTAGTGGGCTGAGATGCATTCTCTCAGGAACAGCCACAGATACCTATTTTCAGTACCTCTGGAGCTCAGGAATCCATCAGTCATCAAGAAAAAAAAATTCCTAATCAACTTTTTTTTCTGATAACACAGTACCAAAAATGTCAAAAAGCTAGATCCTCAGCTGTTCTGAACTCCCAGGGTTCCTTTGAGATTTCCTTTGCTGTTAAGTATTAACTGCAATGTCTAGCATTATTAAAGAAAAAAGTCACTTACCTGTCTCTGGCCCCATGAAGGGAATGTGGTCTTGCTATATACAAGATCCAGTCTTGCAAACCCATATTCATTTTGGCAATGTCTGCGTGCTTGTGATGGGTGGCCCATTTTACAATTTCGTGATGAATTTCAAGCACAGCTTTTCCTATGTTAATCCTGTTGATGCAATGCTAACAGCAGATCTGCTGTTCTTGTGTGTAGTGCTGTGTAAAGCCCACACCAAATCAATGCTGCTTCTGGTGGGAAGTGAAAGAAAAAGTCTCCAAATTGTGTTTTCAAGTGCTTTGCTTTTTCTAATTATTTCTAGCAATTAGTCCTGAAGATTTTTTAAAATTCTTACTTAGTTTATATGAAAGGGATCGTCAGATCTGTATCTTGAATCAAACATTGTTTTCTTCTATCACTTTCTTCTTCTTTCAGTACATACAGGTATTGAAAAGTGCTGTATGCTCAAAGAAGTCATTGGGAGAAAGAAATCTGGTCACCCAAAGGTTGTAGCATTGCTTTTCAACCTTTTGGGGAATGTACATGTCAGTGCAGTGAGAGTATATAACAAACTTCTGTCCACTGTCATGTTGTTGACTGTGGATAGAAGTAGCAGCTGATAACCTTTCCATTGCTAGGTTCTTTTCAGAAGTGATGACCTGAGGAAAGTTTGTCAGTGCCAACAGACTGAATAAACAGGAGGTCCATAAACTTTCTGAAAAATAAAGTTTGTGTCACCATAAAGCTGAGCAATGTAGCTGTAAGGTGTAAGTCATGGTGAAGTAGTTTGTTGTCGTACCATGCTCTCATGTAGTCATAATATGTTCACAGTGTGCTTAAGAGATGCTCAAGACAGGAGTCCTGGTTACTTAATATATGTATTTTACAATGTGGAGAGTCCAGCACTTGGTATAAATCCTGCCAGCTTTCACAAGTGCTGAAGGTCCAATTTTATGTGAGCTAGAAATTCTTGTGTATCCTTTTGGATATAAGTATTCTTGGTAGGTCAACAGAATTGCTCAGTTTAGGAAGAACCTGCAGGTCCTGACCCATAATTTTTAGGTCTAATAAACCTTTGCAAGTGGTTGGAAACCCTGTTTGCATTTTGAATTTAGCTGTAAAGCTTGTGGTAAATAGAGCATGTTTTGGCTGTGTGCATGAACTCAGCTGTGAGGAGGAGGAAGCGGGTCCAGCAGATCCTCCATCTCCTAAGTCCCTGGAGGCACTGTCAGCCAGACACTTTCCTTCGAAGGGAGGCTCTGAGGTGCCTCCTCTTTGTTCTGGGAGGAAGATAGTAAATAAATGTTGACCTATAACTGCAGCAAATTTAAAAAGAAATAAATAGTCCTTTTTGGCTGAGCAGGCTTGCAGGATGGATTTCTGATCCTTCTGTAGAGATAAGTGGGTATTTTATCTCACAGTAATGAAAGACCTTAGCCCTCAAGAAATCATGCTGTATGTCTCAAAATCTAATACGTAACATTGCATTTTGTTATTTTAGAACTACTGACATATTGTTAAACCAGGTCAGAGGAACTGAACTGCTGAAACTCTGATGCACATCCTCTGGTCTGTCTGAACTGGCTGCTATAATTTCTGCCTGCCAGTGGCCATTTGGATATGAGTATTGTTGGTAGGTCAGCAGAAGTAAACCCTCATCAACCTCAGACAGAAGAGTTGTCCCAATAGAGAAGGAAAACAGAGTTTCAGATAGGGAAAAATCCCGCAGGATTAAGGACACCCATAGTTGCAGCTGGGTTGGAAGCATGCAGAGGAACAACAGTGGAGTCAGGCTTTGGTTAAACTTAATACTCTCTTGCTTGCAGTAAATGCAGTTTAGCAAACAAAACTTTATTCAGTGGGACCAGAAACATGGTCCAACGTTCACCTTTCCTGTGTTCCAGTATAAAGTGCTTCAACCTTCCTTCAGGTATGTACCATGCAACTTCTTCCAGAATCTGACAAGACTCATCCTAGAAGCAGATGTCTTGGTAACCTTTTTTCATAGCTGATTATATTGAAGCAGTAGCAGAAATATAAGCTGCAGAATTATATAAGGTACTTTTCTGTTAAGTAACAGAAGGTCCCAAGACACAAAGTGGGGATAACCAGATCCCTATTCTTACTAAGAGTTAGTGGAATGGATAAAAGCAGTTGCAGATCCATATAGGATGATTAGCAACGTAGACACAGCCAAATAAAATTAATTTTTATATTACTGACTTCAGAATGAAAGGCACATAGGCCATGTGTCCTGCACCTCAACATCAGTCTGTTGTGTAACCTATGATGAGGCGCTGTAATGCATTTCTTGGGTATACAGGCAGAGGAGCATCTTGTAGGATCACAGAGTGATCGCCCCAACCCTGCTCCCCCTTCAGTTTTGGTGAGGGTACTGAGTGTAGGTCTGGAGTCCATCAGTCAACATTCATTTTGTGAAGGGGAGAAGGGGCAGCAAGGAGTACAATAACGGTCAGAATAGAAGATCTAATGATTTATTTTAATCTGTTTAAATCAACTTGTCAGCATAATATAAACATATTATGTATTCATCAAAATATTTTACTTTCCATTTGAGAAGCAAAAAAAGCAGTTGCTTTAACTGTTTCATAGATTAACAAGATACAACACCTTTAGTACCACCTCTGTGTGTGAGGCTGTAGAGAGGTTCCATTTTCATATGGTTAAATACTTTAAGAATAAAATGTAGTTATTTTTTGATTTGCAACTTACAAATCTGCTGAAAAATAATAATTCACAGTAAGCCTATTATGTTGAAAAGAGCTTCTCCTCAGGGATCAGTACCAATCTCATTTTCTTCCCTCTGGACCCATACAAAACATACGGATGTGGCTTCATGTGAATTGTGGCCTGTGAATACTTAGAAATTTCTTACCCAATAGTGACCATGGACATCTTGCTGTAAGAGATGAAAAAAATGAGCTGTGGTGTTTTACTGATAGAGGAGAAATATGGTTATAATTGACAATTAAAAAAAAAAAAGGCAGCATTTACCAGCTCTTTAGTTTAAAACTCTATTACTGGCTTTGAGACAGGTTTTCAGTTTTCTACAGGTTGAGAGAAAATATATTTCAGTTACAGTTATTGTATGCTTTTACAACAAAGGCGCATCAGTGAACTGCCCAAGCTTGGACTGTGTAAACAGAAGTGAAGTATGACTCCCTGTGCGCACGTGTTCCTTTTGTTGTCTCTCTTTTGCCTGGGGTCAGTCATGAAGGGTTTAATGCAATTTTTTGGTTTGTTTTCCAGCTGAAATAAAGATCTGTTTTAAATACTACCATGGTGTTAGTGGAGCCCTCCGAGCTACTACTCCATGTATCACTGTGAAAAACCCTGCTGTGAGGGTAAGTTTAGCCTATTTGCTCATTGTATTTTTATAAGATGATAATGTTAACTGTCAGACAAACCTATTGATATATCTCCGAGTTTTACCATTAGCTGCAATTTTTGCAAAAAGTGTATTGCCTGGCAAAAATAATTAAAATTGGGAAATGCTTTTCTTGGGTTTGTATTTTTTCATGGTAAAATGACATTAAAATCACTGAGCTTAGCTGAAATTTTTTGTGTTTTCAATTTTGGGGCTTACAGTTTGCTGTAATTTAACACTATAGCAGAAATTTGTCACACTAGTTATCTAACACAAACTGAATCCTTATTAAAAGTCTCAATTTCTTGTTTATTAATATTAAAAATGAAATTGTTACTGAGATAGCAATTATTGTTCTAAAAATGAGACTGGACAAAACTCTGCTCTTGCAAAAATTGTTGGGGTTTTTGAGTGTTCATATACTATTGAAATTTACATAATTCTCTGACTATTGAGAATTATTGCTGCCTTCTATGCTTTCATTATGAGACTTGTTCTTTTGAAATACTAGAAGTTTTAGAGGTTTTTTTTTTGGTTAGTTAAATACGTATTGGAAGAAGAGCCTTCCAAACTTGTATCCAGGTGCTTTTGATAGAAGTAATTAATCTAATAGGCTAGCTCTTCAGTTGACATAAGTTTCACAGTGCATTTGATTCATTGGTATTACCTGACAAACGTTTAAGATCACATCTGTCAGAATGTTGTCTTGACAACTGCAGTGTTGAAGATACTGTAGGGCACAAGTTATTCAGACTGGATAGCTTTTATTCTGATCCTGTACTTTTTCAGCATTGTATATGATATACAAGTGCATGTTATGGCTATATGATATTGTATGTGTTACACTAGACTTTATATCTCCTTATACCAAATGCTTTCTCTTTTTCTTAGAATTGCAGACCTAGGTGATAGCATCATTTAGCTGTCAGATCTTTGTCAGATCTGACTATGAATAATATAATTTTGCAGCAGGCATGTGAGCTCTTGATGTTTTACAGAATATGAAGTTAATGAGGTTGACAGCCACTGTAGTTTATAAACTACAGACTGTAAGGTAGCCTGATTTTGAACAAAGAAAAAAATGCGTCTTTAACTCTTAAAATGGGTTGTGTGCTGCACTATATTGTTACTGGGAAGCAGAATGATTATATTGGATGGAGAAACCATTTGAACTTGTGAGTTTTCTTGGCCTTGTCATACTAGCTGCCAATAATTTTGAGATTCATTGCACAACAGGACATCTGAACTTCTCTCTTTGAGTATGCATTTATTGACTTAGGAGCTACCTGAAGACCTGTCTTGCAGAGTCATTGGTCAATCTTGAAGGGTTAACTGGCTGTCGCTATTTAAATTTATTTCCTTTGAAAGGTAGCACAGGGTCCTGGGCATTCTACAGAATTTACACTCCTGCTAGAAGGTGTAATTCGTTTTTTGTTTGCACTAATAGTACAGACTTCCGGTAACAGTGAGCTGCTAGTTTCCACAATGAGAATGTCATGTAACAGCTCAGATGAGACTTCCTAAAAATATCCTATTGGGTTAGCTGTATGTAAGTAAACCTATTATTACATGTTAACACCTCACACTGTTTTCCTGGTTTCGGTGTTGACCCTAGGACTGTGTAGCAAAGAATACTTTGTTCTCTTGGCACTGGTCCTGTCTGTTGCTACAGAAATGCCGGTTGTGGCCATGGTCAGAATCACGGCATACCTGCTCTCTTTTTTTTAAGCTGCAATAAGTTACCTGCTTCTTTGGATCGTTCTGTGTTTTTTCATTACATGTTTCTGTTTTTCCTCCTATTGATGGCATATCAAACCAGGCATTTCAGTCCATGCTTCTTCTAGATAAGCAGCTAACATTCTGTTGTGGTCATTTGAACCAGAGGGAATGCAAAGGCTGATCTAGCACTGAGAGACACTGTGGTACACCAGATGACATAGCCTTTGTAGGGCAAAAATTTAAGCATGTGTGCTGGTGTGAAATTTGTAGTTGGCACATAAAAGTTGAAATTTCTGTTCAGGTCATAATGGAACAGGGAAATGTTATATAGTGAAACCATGGAAGAGCTAGGGAACACTGTTACAATTCATTTTATTATAGCTGAATTGTAGGCAAATCCCATTTTCTATAAAATGAAGTCATGATGAGCAATGTAAACAATATTATTCAGAGTCGGTGATGTAGCCTGGGAGTGAGTGCAGTGCCTACCTGGAGAACCGTTTGACTTTAAAGACAGCTCCACTGGTGTCTTGGTGATTATTCAGCTGGATGCACATCTCTGCCTTGAAAGACAACTTCTTCTGCTAGTTGAAAGAGCTAGACATTAATAAGACATTAACACATGAGAAGCCTAATTTCAGTAGAAAACCAAATTTCAGTAGATTTCAGTAGAACCAAACTTGAAAATCTGTGCAGCATAAGCTTTTAGACCACATTCATATTTAGATATCTGATGCACTTTTCTGTTTAAAAGGAGCTTTTGTTCATAGATCTGAAGGCTTTTGTTGGTCTCTCTTTGATCTTTGCTTTTTTTGTTGCACAGTAAATTATCTATTTGTGGAAAGTGACAAAAGTTACACATGCTGTCACTGGCCAGCTCAGTGCTTTGGTATGTATTACCAATCCATACTGTTGATTTTATTTTTACAAAAAGGAAACCTGTATGAAAATTCAGTCTCCTTTTCTCCAATTAATAGTGTCTGCACGTGTATTAGCCTATATGTGTTCTGTCTGGAAGACTCCAAGTACTGGTGTATTATCACTGGGTGGATAAATAACAGATTATTTATCTATTTACCTGGAAACAAGTACTGTAGCTCTGGCTGTCCATGCAGTAGTTGGTCAGGTTCTTCTCCTGCATACTACCTTACAATTGCATTATCATCTTCAAGCACGTACAAAGCTGAAAACTTCTGTGGTATATTTCTTTTTTTTTTTCTCATCTTCAGATGGGAGTAGAAGGCATGGATGAAGGTGCTTCTGGAGCCCAGCACTCCAGGAAGTTAGTCAGCTTTACCCTATCAGGTAAAAAATACTACTACTCTGTGTCTTACAAATTATTGTTAAAAAAAAGATTTCTCTTTTAGATAATATTAAAGATGCAACATTTTTCTTCATTAGCCTCTGTAGGAGCACACTCTAGTGGCTTGAAAGATGTAATTTCTTTAGAACTGTTGAAAACAAGCTGGAATCATGAATCTTCAGGAGTGGAATAAACTGATTTCATGGATCCCAGAATGAAAAATTTTGAGATATTTCCAGTTTGCACAAAGGACAATTCCTCTCAGACTGAAAAGGGTAAAACAGCCTCTAAATAAAACGCAAGCTAGTTCCATCACTTTGAAGTAGGGAAAAAGGAATGGTTTTAAATGGTGGTTTGTAAAGGAAAAGAATCTTTACTTTTAACAGACTTAAGCTGTCACTACAGCAAAATAGCTGTAGGGGTACAGTTTACCAGCTTCACTTGTTTTGATTAGCACTTTATTCCGCGAGAGCTTTTATCTGAGGCTAAGGCATATTCAGCTTGAGCAAAGACAAAACAATTTGCTTCTGAATCTTGAAGAGCTGACAATGAAAACATTTAGAGATTGTAAGGGTAGAGCACGAAAAAACCCTGATTTTAAAAATGGTCTTTCAGCCATTATCTGGGAAAGAGCTGACAGGTTGTATAGACTTCCATAGAGTACTAGAAAAAAGAACTGTTTTCTGATTTCTGAAGAATCTATTATGTTTAATAGAAAGTTGTGAGTCAGTCTAAGGAGTCCCCTAAATTAATTTTGAAAGGCGTATTGACTGATAGCTCTGTAACATTATTTCCCGGAACATTTTTTTGGTTGCTCATTTGCATTTGCAAAATTATTGCTTTTAAAGGCAATTACCCTTTATTTCCACTGTGGCTTAATTTTGAACCTTGAGTAGAACATTTTTTTTACTGAATTCACATGTGTGGCATTTCATTTTAGTGCAGTGAAGCTTACCTGCATGTATAAACTCATCTAAGTATGTATGTGCCTGTAGCATTAGAGTCATGAAGACTGCATGCAGCATATTGGAGAACCTAACGAAGAAAGTCACAAAAATCTTGTGCTTCAACAAGAAGCACACTTTCATAGTTAAATTTAAAATCTAGTATGATATATAAAAAATACCTTTTTCTTTTTGTTGTTGTTGAAGCTTGCACTGTCATTAAAATCCTTAGGCATGAGAATATGCACCCGAGGAAATTATTTATTGTGCCAAGTCACAAGGGCTGTACTCCTGAGGTTTCCCTAGGAAGAAAGAAGCATTTTCAGAGAACTTTTCCTCCTTTTATGTGAGACAGGTTATCTTCTAAATTGGGAGAAAGTGTGCATCATAGTCCAGAGGAATCTTGATAATAAGTATTTGAAGTTATGTTTATCAAAGCCCCAGTGTGGGGAAAGTGTGAGTTCACTACATTACCTCCTGTAGAGTTTATATCTTAGCCCCTTCCCCAGAAACAGAGCAAGTACTGTGTGGTGATTTTTTTTTTTTTGGTGGTTTTTGGTTTTTAAGAGTGGGAATACCTTACATACTGAGAAAAAGGTATGTAGGTGAGCTACAAGTTCATGCTTTTTGTTTTACAAATGGCTGGAGGCTAAAATGTAAATAAGGATGTTGATACTTTTCCTCCCTATATTCTCTTGAGAAAACACTTCTTCCTTTAACTGTCTTCTCTACACTGGATCCAGTTAACGTATGAGTAATTTTAAGCTGCTTTATTTAGTAGTTTATGGTGAATTGATTTCCTGGGTAATATTTTAGGAATGCACTACTTTGTGAACTAGCTTTAATTTACTCAATTCCTTTTTCCTTCCTTCCTTCTTGTTTTGCTTCATAGATATTAGAGCAGTTGGACTTAAAAAAGGCATGTTCTTCAACCCTGATCCTTATCTAAAGATGTCCATTCAGCCAGGCAAGAAAAGTACATTTCCTACATTTGCTCATCATGGCCAGGAAAGAAGGTCGACTATCATCAGTAACACAACTAATCCTGTTTGGCACAGAGAGGTAATGTATCCCTTTTGAGAGCTGTCTGCCACCTGATGCAGTGTACCAGCCTTGTATTTTCTCTTTAAACGTTAGACCTCTCTCTCTGAAGGCTGTGAGCTTATTTTGTAGCTAGTTATTTAAACTGACACAGAAATTGTAGTAATTTTAGGAACCCTGTTGTTAGATAGAAACAGCTATCATCTGCATATTTAAGCTGTGTATTTAAACCTGCACTGCTGTGAGGTTTTCATTCTCTTCTCTGCTAACAAGAGTTGAACTCGCTCAACGGCCTTATAGAGTTCTTGAAACTGCAAAAATAAGTTAATTAAAATTGGTTATATGTTATGAAAAGAGTCTTTAAGAAAAGGTACAGTAAGTGAGCATTTATACTTAGTGATTGCAACAACTACTCATTTGGAAATTATATTCTCATTGTGCATAGCAGATGGTGAATTTTCCATTTTGTCAGGCAGAGGGGTTGCTCTTTGGTGTAGCCTCTGTATGCGCTGCCATAGGAAGGAAAGCCAGGGAGGCATTACAGCACCCCTCAGCAAGGGGGGGAAAAAAAAGGCAGTTCGGCAGAAGCCAGTTTTGCAGATGTGTTTGTATTGGGTAAGCTGTGGAGGTCTTGGAGAAGGAACTCAGTCCCACAGCTGTCTTTGAGCACAAAAGAGCCAGGCTGTGCCTTAGAAGAGAAATGTTTATGTGGGAAGCAAGATGAAAATACTGACACAAGTCCATAAGCCTTTCAGGAACAGCGAGCAGCGTTCTTGATCTGCGTCTGTTTTCTAATGAGCAAATGTCTGTACTGTGTTTGATGAATTTTAATGTGTTCTTTAGGAAGATGGGAAAATTGAGTGGGCTTTGGAAAATGTTCCCACAAATGATAATCAAATGAAACAAGCAGTAAAGCAGAATAGAGCAGGGCCAGTATTACCACTGCTCTGGGGTGCTGGTTTGTGGGAGAGACTGGAGATATATGTCAGTCTTAAAATCTTTAAAAAATCAGAGTTCTAATCTCTAAATTAATTATTCATCTTTCTGTCTGTCCATCCACCTATCCAGAAGATAGGAAGAAAATCTGCTCTTATGTTTCCCCTTTTTCCTCCTCCAGTTCTCCTTGGTTTGGAAGATTATTAGAAAAGTGATAAAGTTCCCTGGTGTACACATTATATCGGCTTGCTTTAACTGCTGTATCTTCCCTGTAGCAATTCTCTGACGACAGCAGCTCATGATCCCATTACATACGCTGTCCTAGTGGTGCAGAATTGATCCTGTTTTACACCTACTCCTTTCTGCAAAATAATTTTCAACTTTATAGCAAAGTGAGAGTGACAAATTTTTAAGTTCTGTTTATCACAGGAGCCCAGCTCTGACAGTTGCCTAGTGTGAGAGTGTTTTTATTCCTGACCCAATTTAATTGATGTTTTTGAATATATTTAGCTGAACTACACCTGAACTGAAGATTCGTTCCTCCTTTTGTTCCTTATTTAATACATCATTAGGTATCTAGCCAGATGCATATTAGGCATGATTATTCAATTATTATTATTAATAAATTAATTAATCAATTATTGTTATTCAGTTGTTATTATTCAAGGCC
The DNA here is from genome assembly GCA_011057875.1 of Pterocles orientalis. Taxonomy (NCBI): domain Eukaryota; kingdom Metazoa; phylum Chordata; class Aves; order Pterocliformes; family Pteroclidae; genus Pterocles; species Pterocles orientalis. Next base: position 1,281,955 of record WKFP01014225.1, read on the forward strand.
AGGCTGGATGGGGCCCTGGGCAGGCTGCTCTAGTGGTCGGCAACCCTGCCCACAGCAGGTCTTGTTCAACCCAGGCCATTCTATGATTCTATGATTGTACTCAGGTCATGATACGCTCGGAGGTCTTAAAGTTGGCAGATAGTAAAAGTGTAACCCGATGACCTCGGCTTTCCTGAGTAGGTTATACCATTCTTTTTTGTTTATTTGAAATATCTTAAATTCTAGAGGCACATCAAAAATCTTTGGTTCCTAAGCTTACTTTCCTAAGGGGATTTGTTATCACACTGTGTGTATGTGTTTGCAATATGCCTGCTCCTTTGTTTGCCCTGTACCACTTTTGAATCTTTTGGCCACCTTCAGTCAGACTTGACAATGTACCACAGCTCTCAAAGACGAAGTATTCATAAATTGCATGAAAATTGATGCTAGGATGAAGAGAGTAACTGTGATAGTGTTCTCTTGTAGGGAAGAGTGGAAGAATGATCTTACCAGACATGAAGAAATCTTTTATAAATCAGCACCATATTGTTTAAAGGCTGTAAGTGCAGAAGAAGGTTCTGTTGGAGCTTACTGAGAAGACTTGTGAACTTTGGGGCAAAAATCTATAGAAAATTTTCCTCCTTTAGTTACAGTGCTCCTGAAAATTTTGTATACACATTGCCCTATTGGCTTCCTGTCATGCCTACAAAAATTAATGCAAAGCATGGTGTTGGAAGGGAACTTCACTGAGCACAGCCTACAGTGAGACACTTTCCTCATTCCTCCTGTGTTGACCTGGCTACTCTTCTATAACCTGATAGAGGACAGTGAGGATTCCTTCTCTTTTTGCTTTCTACTGTCCAAATTGAAGCAAGCACAAGGATACATTGATTTCTCCTTTCTGATGTAGACCATGCAAGTGCTTTTATTCAGTGCAGTTTCTTACTGAGCAATTTTTTTCAAGGAACAGTAAAAGGGTATGAGTTCCCTGAGAGGCTGGTTACATATGCAAAAATACAGTGCTTAATAAATGATGTTGACATTATTTTGCAAAATGGAAACCGCTGTCATCAGTCGTTGCTTTTGGAGTTCACTGTACGCTAGTAATAACTGTGTGCTTACTTTCTCAATAAAGGTGTATTGATAAGGTGTCAAATATGTTCTTTCCTTCCAGAAATATTCTTTTGTTGCACTTCTAACAGATGTCCTGGAAATCGAGGTTAAAGACAAGTTTGCCAAGAGTCGTCCGATCATCAAGCGCTTTCTTGGGAAGTTAACCATACCAGTTCAGAGGCTGCTGGAGAGGCATGCAATTGGGTGAATTAACACGTTCTTAATGCTAACTTCTGTTTATCAGGGAGACTTGGCTTATGGTACAGAGCAGCCTTTCTGGCTTACTAGCACAGTAAGCAAATTTCTACTGTGTCTGCAATAAGAAATTCAGTAGGAATTTTAATAGCATTATATCCTGACTGGAATATGTCAGTGTTTCGGACCCGGTTCTGAATGCATGTACCCATGTTTGTGTATACGTGTGTCTATAATTTGTTTTCAGCTTAATTTCTTTACACAAAAAAATGTTACCTTCAGAAAAGATGTTGCCCACTGGTAGCTAGTCAAGAAGCAAGGCATTATCACAGTACTACATGATTGTGTGCAAATTTTTTAGAAGAAGCAGATTTTATTGTCTCACTTCTTTTACAGATCAAGTATTTTTAGTTGTCAGTTTAATAATCGGAGATTTAATATCTGTTGAGCTAATTGGCCAGAACTGCAAGGCCATGACTCCTTATTTTTCAGAGTGCTAGTGATACTACACAATTAAAATTGCCTTTTGCTATGAATAGCACACTGATAGGACTCAAAATTCACCTGTTGTGCTATTTTAAGAAATTTCTGTTCATTTTTTGATAGCTAACTGTTCCAGTATAAAGATGCAGGTGATTCAGAAACTTCTAAGAGATGTTTCATACTTTGTGATGGTTACTGGAGGGGACCATAGCACAAGTGGATGATCCAGCAAGGGTTTCGTACAGCCAAACGCACTGATAAGAGCCTGAGACTTGGTAATTAGGCACTGTGATACATTGCAGGTGTGAAGCAAATGGCTGGAGGTCTGCAAGAGTTGGAGCAGTGTGTGCAAAGATAGAATTTTACATTTAGGATGGAACAGTAATTGTAGAGTATATAATTTTGCTAGCATCTTTTTACATATGTATGCTATATTTGACAAATTAGAAAAAAATAATTCCTTGAAAGACAATGGGAGGAACTGAGTTACACAAGTGTGGTTTGTATAGGACCTAACTCAAAGTCTGCTAAAGTTAATGTGTCCATTAACTTTAAAAGGCCACTGGATGAGGCCCATGAGGAATGATGGTGAAATAAAACGTGTATATTCTTCTCTGAAAGTTTGAGGGCATGGCAGTATCATCATGCTTTTGCGCAAAAAGCAGAATATAAACAACTGGCCTCCTTTTTCACAGATATTCCCATCAAAGTAACAAGTTGCATAAGTGGAGAAAGTCAAATTCAATTTGAAAACAATTTTCAGCTTTAAGTTTCCAAAGTGGTGGTTACACTGGTAAGTAAAGTAAGAATAAAAACTGTAAGAGTAGCTTAAAATTTTGATGATGTCTTCTGATACAGGAATTAATTTTAAAAAACAAACACGCCTGCCCTTTTGTTTTGTAGTGGTATCCAAGAGCAGTGCAGATGTATACACAATCTAGCTTTTCTAATAAGTCCTTCATCTTCAACAAATTGTGATAAGTTGAGCAAGCAGCTTTTTCTAATAAATTTGCACACTGCTATACACTCAAAAATAACACCATGATGCAGACTGGTTTCAAAACCTAGTTCAGGGTGTTCATTTCCATGCTAAACCCAAAAATGTTTTTCTGCTCTGGGATTCCTAGTGCAGCGAGATCTGGAAATTACCCATTTGTTCATCGGTTCTTGTTCTTGTCTGTGTTTTTTCAAACATGCTGTCTTCCAATATTCTGGAAGATATTTCCTGTTTTCTTCTCCATACTTCAGTTCTGTATATTTGATATACCAAATCTTTTTAGGAAAGGAAGGGCCGTATAGTAAATATGTAGCAAGAATATAGGTAAGTATTCATTTTGGTTTTGCCGTGCTGCTGTTAAAACTGAGATTAAATCAGTTTTGCCGCTTCATCTGTAATTTATTTGTCCACTTACGGTTTTTTGCAAGCTAATCAGTTGTCAGGGTTCCTTTTTCCTAGACATTGTAAAGACAGGCAATATTTCAGCTGAAGTTTTGCAAAGTAAAGGAGTGGTTAATATAGACATGAAGTAGAAATGTCCCAAACGTGAGATCAGCTGCTGATTCTCTTGTTTTTGGTCAAGCAAGTAAAACATCTCAGTTTCTTCTTCATTTTGGTGATGTCAAGGACAATTTAAATCCTCTACTGGGTTAACATGTGAAATTGAAAAATTAAACGGACAAAGTCGAAGAATTTACAGTATACCGTATGCTTAACTTGCCCTTCCCTGTGTTAGTGATTAGTATTAATGAATGAAAAGATGAAGTTCTGCCCACGTTCAGCTGTTGTCATAGCTCACAAGTTTGTGTAGTGAAATGGCCAGTGGCTTTAAATCTCATGGAAAATATGATAAATGAGCAAGAGAATCATCTACTATTGATTCAGCTGAATACAGAGCAGACATTATTCATGTTGTGGCTTTCTCTGATCTCAAATGGCCTAGAGTAATACAAACCTTATGTTAAAAATTATGGAAACCTCAAATGGCAATACTCCCAAGTCTAGCCAAAGGATTGTAGCTGGACTACAGAGTGATGAATCTGTGACAGATCCTGGAGACACTACTATAATAATTGTATGTACTTCAGCCTATAGAGCAATGGGGGGAGGCTGCTTTGCCTTATGTTGTCCACTCAGGACATTTTTGCTAAAAGTTAATGTTTGGATGGAAACTGATATATTTCAGTAATGACCTGGTGTTTTTTTTTTAGTCTGTCACTCATATTGCAGTAGGAGTACTCCCAGTAAAAGGAGAGGTGTTTATAGCAATATAAATTTATTTGCATAAATTAATTTCCTGTCGAGATCTTCAGTAGCTCTGTCCTCTCCCTTCAGCTTTCCCAGCTGTGCTGAGGGAGGCTGGGGCTGTGAATTCTGGCTGTGCCTAATAAGAACATATAGCCTAGGATCTGATCCTGTCTCAAGCTCATACCAATGCTTTATCAAGCCTGAGTCCCACTGAATTTAATAATTCTTAAGAACATATTTGAAGTTAAATCCAAGCATTAATAGATTTTCTAAATAGGAATGCAGAAGTGCTTTATTGAATGAGAACTAAAATGTGAAGAAACTGTCTGGGAATTTTGTAGATAGTGAAAACCACAAGGGGGCAGAAGGTTTTAAAAAATGAACAGTATTGTTGATTATAAAACATATTTTTGGTTGGGAGAAGGAGGAGGTTAGGGGAAAGGGATCCTTTGCCGTTTGATTTCTTTAGGAATTAAGAAGAGATTTAGAGATGTATGAGAATTGCTGGGGCACAATCTGTATTTGAAAATGATTAAAAAGTAGTTGGACAGGCTGTTTTAACTAAAGGTATTTTACACCATTGTTGATGTTGCTTTTCCACAGAAGGCAGGGTATGTGGCTGATTTTAAGATTATAGTATACGTTACCTTTCCTCACGCTGACTCTTATCTGATAAGAGCCTCTGATGCAAAATACTAGAAAAATAAAACCAGTTAAAATTTAAAAAAACTCCAACATCTTTGTTTTTGCAGAGACCAGGTTCTTAGCTATAATCTTGCCAGAAGGCTCCCAGCTGATCATGTAAGTGGATACCTCCAATTCAAAGTGGAAATCACATCTTCTGTTCACGAAGGTGAGAATTTGTCAATGATCTGGATCTCCAGATAGTCATAGGGAGAGAGTTTCTATGTTTTTCTATTTCTAGGATTTTTTGTGATAATATACTTCTTGTTCATATACAGTGCATCTATTATAGATGTTTCTATTGGGATTCAAAGTTTAGATATGTCAGGTACTGCTTTGGAGATGGTAATTCCAAAACACCAACAGTTATTGTACTCTTTTCCTATTTTGTTAGATAGATTTTAAATGAATCTGCTTATCATTCTCATTTTATGGGATAGATTGGGTAATCAAATTAATTATTTCTCTTCGCTCTGTAACACCTTTGTCTGAGATAAGTAGTTGCAAATGAGATTCCACCTGTGCTCTCCTCCCCTGCTAGTGTACGTGCAGATCACTCTCCTGTCCCCCTTGCGCAGGACTCTGTCCTGCTTAGAATGAAGAACATCTGTTATGGTTATGAGAACACACACTTCCATTAGGCAATTCTTTCCCTTTTTCCAGTTCTGAAGGCAATGAGCAGAACATGCCTGGTACAGTTACTGTTTATCGTATCATATGTGTCTATTTACATGTTTATGATCTTAAGATTCTCCTTCATTAGACTTGGTACAATCTTTTTGGTAGTCAGATATTGCTTCATCTTTTATACTGGATACAACCTTCTTGTCTTTTTTGTAGCCATGTAGTCCTGTACCTCATTAATACTTTTGCTCTGTCACTGTTAAAAAAATGCTTCTATCTTCAGTCCTGTTTGTCGCCAGGTACTCTACTTCTCTGACTTCACTGTTAGGTTTCTTGCAGACATATATAGACACTTACAGCTGAATTATTCAACTCTATGCCTGTTTAATTTCTGTGTGGAGAGTTATCATCTCATCTCTCAAATGAGGTGGCTTATTTTAATTTCCCTTTTATACATATTAACACAACTTGCCTGATATGTCATGAACTTTATTCTAAGTAGATTCCCATTCTTTACAATAGAAAGGCCTATAAATTAACTCTAAAATGCTGTGTATAAAAATTGGTAACTGTACAAAATTTGTGATTCCTCATGTGACCTCAGGTACTACTGGTTTGCATGCTGCTAAGGGTGTAATGACAACTGATGTCATTATGTAAATCCTACTTCTGGATGTGAGAGAAACACTGCAGAAAACTGGTTCCTTGGTCATGAGGCTGGTTTTACTGACAGTTTGGCAAGACGCTTGGCGGTGCTCTGCCTTTTGAAAGCAAAATGGGAGTCCTTTAAAGTCTTACTTCACACCTCTTAAATTTTTTTATATCCTACAAAATAATATAGACTTCTATAGACAAAATTCTGTAATTGCTGTTATAATGCTGTAGATGCCTCTGTTGTTTGTATTTTCTTCCTTTAGTTGTCTAATCAAATTAAGCAAGCATTTTGAAAGAAGCGTATTTTTCTATCACTTCTGTGATGCAAACAAAGCAGAACGAACTGTCTGTTGCTGCACTGTGTTTCACACTCAGTCTTTGTGTCTCTGCAGATGCTTCACCAGAAACAGTTGGCACTTTGCTAGGAGTGAACTCTCTAAATGGAGACCTGGGGAGCCCCTCCGATGATGAGGACATGCCAGCAGGACATAACGATACATCCACAGTGTGTTCCAATGGTCCAGTCCTTGAGGATTCTTCTGGAGAAGCAATCCTGAGACACCCTTTAAGGACTAGTACAACTCTGGAAACGGACCAGGATGAGTTGACCTCTGGTGCTTCAAGATCATCACCTATCAGAGGTCGCCAGGACTCACTAAATGACTATCTGGATGCAATAGAACACAATCATCCCAGACCTGGGACATCTGCCTGTGGTGAGCGTCCACGGGGAGCCTCCCCAAAACTGAGGAGTAGCTTCCCTACTGACACAAGACTTAATGCTATGCTTCACATTGACTCAGATGAAGAGGAGCATGAGCTACATAAAGACCTGGGTTTTCCATCTTCCTTGGATGATGATGGTGGTTTAGTAATGCTTAATGGTGCTACAAGAAATGTTGAAAGAAATGGTTTAAGTTACTCATCAGATCAGCTAATGCAGGGGCCTGCAGAGAATGAAAACGTTTCAGCCTCTGAAGCTCCTTTGCCATCAACTGATGACCAGCAAGAGACTCTCCCAGAGCTTCCATCACAGTTAGCAGGAGATGAAACCTTGCAAGGTTCCCAAAGTGAGGCACCAGCAGACCAGGCTGGCAGCGAGTTGTGTGCCGCTCCAGAGGCAGAGCAGCCTCCTAGCAGTGTGGATGCGGGAGCTGCTGATGCTGCTGCTGGGAGCAGAAGGGGTGTTAGTGAAACGGAATCCATTGATCAAGGGTCTGAACCTTCCCAGATATCATCAGAAACAGAGCAAAGTGATCCTGCTCGCACAGAAAGCGTCAGTGAGGCAAGTACCCGGCCAGAAGGGGAGAGTGACGTGGAAGGGGCAGACAGCTCTTGCAATGAAAGCACGACTGTGCGACGTTCCTCAGTTGAAATGCGCTGTTCTTCTTGTGAAAGTGCCAGGTTTCCTGAGACTCCAGCCTTTTCTTCTCAGGAGGAGGAAGAGGGAGTTTGTGCCACTGATGCAGCTAGAACTGAGCCAGGTGCTGAAACACAGGACTCTGCCGGTGCTTCTGGTTCTCTACCTGCGGTACAGGTACTGCAGGAGGAAGCACAGGAGGCTGAGGCAGGCGAATTACCAGACCAAGAGGAAGCAGAAGAAATCTGGCAAAGAAGAAGAAGCCTGCAGGCGGCAGCTGCCAATAGCCAGTCTCAGGATGAAGAACCTGAAGGAGCGCAAGCAGCTTGTGAGGGTGCCACAGCACGAGTTGAAGGAGCTACTGGAGGTAACAACTGCAGGAGGCACTTTCTGAAGTGACCTTTCTGCAACCAGTAAAAATCATTTAAAAAATTAACATCTGAAAATAGAGATCTTAATTTCTCAATTTCATTATCTTTCAAGATTTTTTTTCTTCCTTTGAGATTTATTCCCTTCTTCAAGAGACTCTTGAGGTTTTTGATTTAACAAAAAATCAAACCTGAAGTATCCAAGGCATGTTTATTTAGAAATTGGATATATATTAATTCTTGAGACAGTAGTGAGAAGGAGGATGAAGATGAGGAAAGAATTCCACAATATTACCCTGCTTGCTAATCAAAACGGTAATGAGGGGGGCAAAAATCCCAAAACTGTGAAATGCAAAGTAGAATTTATATTTGGCTCTTTTCTTTCACATGCTTATAGATTAGCATTAAAACATAAAGGTTATCCCCTTCAAAAGAAAGGGAAAAAAAATCAATTGTTTCTTAATCACACTTCAGGCTGTTTATTTTCCCTTTCCCAGTTCCTTATCTGTATAGACACATCCTAGCACAGCTGGAACCATGGGAGGAGCGGCGTGTGTTACTCAAGTTAACACTGTAAAATTGTTACCAATTGTAAAATTATTTTAACAGTTGAGAAATTTATGTCTCACTCAAATCACTGAAAGTAGAAATGTGTCCCTAATGTATTATTTCCAAGCACATTTCACAATGGATTATCCATCCAGGTTCTTTAGTGATTGAAGTAGATCTAATCCAGTGGGTTTCTGAATGCGTCTTTTTCATAACATTTCAGAAGTTTCGGGATCTGTTAATTTCTCTCTTCATAAAACACTCTTTGATTTGGAAAGAATAAGTTTGGTATTTATTTCAAATACTGTCAATATTCTACAGCATTTTCTAGACATTTGGGACTCTCTTTTTATTAGCTGTGAGGCTGCACCATGTTTTACAGAATGGTGTGGCTGCAGCAAGGAAGGTCAGTGGACAGTTTCATCTCCCACTCTTACAGCAAGGTTTCTGCGGGGGCCAGGTGGGGCTTTGTCCTTGTCCCTTGCTGAGATAAGGTTCAGGCACACGTGGTTGTTTCTGTGTCCTGCCTTCTGCCGGTCACAGGTGGATGTGGCACATCCCAAGAGGTGACATTTTCACAACCGTGGCTGCAGTGCATCCCAGGGTAGTCACTTGCCTAGAACTGTAGACATAACTTATGTTGCCCGGAAAAATAGATGACTATTAGATATATCCTAAAATGTCATAGTCCTGCAGCAGCTTTAGCATGTCTTGTTCACTTTAGAGACAACTCTAGGGCTTCCCCACATTGACTGAAAAAATAATTTGTGGGCACTTTGATTCCAGGTTCTCAAGCTAATGGCCATCAGCCCTTGAGGTCACTGCCTTCAGTACGTCAGGATGTTAGCCGGTACCAGAGAGTGGATGAGGCTCTACCACCAAGTAAGGTTCTTCATGCTTTAGTTGGGGGGTAGGCTGCCTGGATCTCATTACTGAGATCTCATTGCGTTTCTTTTTTAAATGTGAGAACTGAGAATGAACAACTGAGAAGTTCGAAGTGATGATGATTAAGTCGAGTGCTGTTTTGTACAAGTCATTGTGCTCAGTCTGCAAACTATCAGGATGTGTTATGATAATTATACCTGGTGTGTACACACCTTGCTAAATGGTATTTGCAGAGAAGTGCGAATGAATGATACTGCCTTTTCAGTATGCAATGCACATGGGTAGGGAGGTGAGGTGATAATGCTGTATGAGGTACTTGGAGGGAAAGTTGTCAGGCACTCTGAAATCTCTGAATACTTCTTGTGTGGTGATGGTTTACAAAGAAATACATAACATCTTTAATCTCTGCAGATTATGTGAATGATACCTGTTTTTTCCATGCATTTTTGAGTCATTAAGAAGACTTTTTGAATTAAAATAAACCTGGGTATTAAGCAATGGTTAGAGCCTAAATTGACAGATAAATTGTAATTTCTTTAATGCATATGAAAAATACATTTCTCTCAGCTGTTGGACTGATTCACTTGCTTAAACTTGGGACAGTGAAAATATATTTGGTGTTAGATACTGAAAGAAAGAAAAAAGGACCAAAAAAAAGCTACACAGCTAACAGGCAAACATTACTTTAAAATGAAAAAGAAAAAAAAAAGTTAAATTCAGACCCACTGAAGCCTGTGGCAAAGTTCTGTTACTTTAAAGGAGTCAGGAATTCAGATATTTAGTGTAAAATGAATAGGTCCTTATTTCACGGTATGGAATGGAACTGCGTTTGCTCTGTAGTTGGAGAGGGTAACTGGAAGGAGAATGACAGCAGAACACAGATGTAACTTTGCATTGGAAAGCCAGGGTGATAAGAAGATTTTGCTCCCCACTGCTTCTGTTACAATCAGTGCATACAACAAGTTAGTCCTGTGTGCAGATACTAAGTTAATTAACTGCTCCTTAATAAATCAGTATTATTTTTTACAAAATTGTGCCTGGGAGATGTATATTTCAGTTGCGTTTTTATCACTTTTAATAGTGAAAAAGGCAGAGAACTTTATGGAAAATACTCAGAAATCAGTGTAATAGATGAGAAATGCATAGAGATAGCTTTTACAGTACCATGGGTTATATACAGGTTGCTTTTTGTGTTTCAGAAGCAAACTATACTATACACTGCAATAGCTACTAGGAAAAACTATTGAAACATTAATGGAAAAGGCTTGGCTGTGTGGTATTCTAACATTTCTGACATTTGCTGGGATTTTATAGAGTCATGTGTGGGCATACGTATACCCATCGTCCCTTTACAATCAAAGCCCAGTGCAATTCTTATGTAGATCATTCACTTGCTGATGTGAATAAAATCTTAAACACTTAATTGTTTAGGTTTTCTCTCCAAAGCTCTGCTTTAGGATATGTAATGGTTTTATTATTTTAATAGTGAAGAACTAGAGAAAACATCCAAAATACGATTTTGCATTACAAACTGTAATTTGTAATTTGGGTTGTATTCTATTTGTTGTTTCAGCAGAATCTGAAACTAAGAAAGAAAAATAGGTGTATTTCTTTCAATTGTGTATAAGTTAAGTTAAAGCACAAGAGAAAGAATTGCAATATTTATCTAGTATTTTCTGCCTATAACATAGAATCATAGAATCAGAATGGGTAGGGCTGGAAAGGACCTCAAAGATCATCTAGAACATTGTGCTCCAATTCCTACATTCCTAGGGAAAAATCAACAAATAAGCTTGACCACACAAGCTTGATGAATTACGATTTTGCAATTTAGCAAGCTGTTATTTGTAACACACTTGACTAACAACAATTTGATTAACAGAAAATATCCTTGTCCATAACAACAGAGATGCAGGTGCTTTACTTCAGAAGCCATTGCCCAAGTGTTTAAACTTGTGTATTTAAAATTGAATTCAGGCAAAAATGCTTTTCTTCTGCAAGACCACATTGCAGAAATGGTTAATGTGTGTCAGAATTGGACATATAATGACCACAAGAAAAAATCTCAACTATTATACAGTGGTTAAGGGTTTGACATTTAAGCAGAATTCGTATACTGTTGTGTT
>WKFP01014225.1:1300729-1384438 GCA_011057875.1 Pterocles orientalis
CCCCCCCCCCCCCCCCCCAATGAACAATTCTGTCATTCTTGGAATACTTCTACGTTTTGTTTTGTTTACAAACTAGTTAAAAATTGTGAGTATTTTTATTTCATCAGAAGATACTATTTTGAAATGGGACCTTTGCACAGGAACATCTGTTTTGGTCATTTTTTTCATTTTTAAAAATGGAAGTTTTTTCAGAGACTGTTGAAATGTTTCAGTTTGCTTTTTTGAGACATAAATTAATTTTTTTCAATAAATTTCAAATACGTTTTGAATAGGAAATACAGTGATTGTGCCATTAACTTTGCACTTATGTAATTTTGTTTATTTTTAAACTTGTATTTTAAATGTATAGTATAATCCAAAGTGTTGAATTTTTTCTCCTGGTGTTGAAATTTGTTCCTTAAGCAGTTCTCTTTATTCCTATGCTATTGTGCTTTTTCTTTCCTTCCTCTGAGCCTACTTTCCTATATAGCTCTTGTTCGCACTAGAAATGCTTTAAACACTAATAGGCTAGTTTGTGCATCATAAAGACAGGAGAGTAATTTCCATTGTGACCAGCTAAAACACGCAGCTGTTGTGTGGACATGACACACTGAGTTTATCTCAAAACCTGCTTCTCCTCCTTCTTCATGAGTCAACTCAGACCCTACAGTGTAATGCGGGGAGCCACTTGCCTGCCTCCCAGAGCTGACAAAAGTCACAGTACCCGTGCAGTAACAAAGCCCGAGGTTTTAAGACTGTCAGTATTAAATACTGTACAGTAGAATTAGTTCTCCTTTTCTGCTGTCAAGACATTTTTATGCCCTTTCCTTCAGGATCGGTTGCTTGCCAGTGGTTTTTAAAATGTTACTGCAGTGACTGACGTTTCCATCTAGACTTGCAATATAGAAAGTCTCTTGCAGAAACATTCAGAGCTGTCAAAGACTTTTTCAGCTGACGTGCTAAATGGTTTGCATGTTTTCTGCAGCTGCTAGTACCTAAGAATAGGGCACATCTGTTTCTGTGTATGAAATATCTTACTTTTTTTATTATTACATGGCCCCCAGCCACGAACAGTGTCTTGGGATCTTGCTCATTTTATAACCAGTTATTAGGTAGATAGTGTTTCTGACCCAAAAAGCTTATGAGCTAAGGCCGCGGTGTTACGATGCACCTGGTTTCTGCTGAGCACTGAGAAGCCAGGTGTGGTTGGGGAAAGGTCCCAGCACCTTTGTCTCTGGTCTCCTGGTGTGTCTCCACAGTGTAGACTTCCAACATTGTCTGTAGCTTGTGTTGGAAAACCAGTGAACAGAACATGCATTTAGTATGTGAAGGAGTTTGGTTATTATAGTTGTCCGTCTTTTCTGATGTGTATGCTTACCTTTAACATAGGTATATGTAAATGCAGGAAGAGCACTGCCATCTATTTTACGACTGTTACTGTTAGCTGGGGAAGAACAATGACAGGTGTCAAGCTTTGCAACACTTTTGGTCCTTATCCATTGGCCTTTTGCACTGGAAAAAGCCTCAGAGATTGGATCTTGGATTACTTCAGTCCAAGAGAATTGGACTAAGTATCCTGATTTTTTTTTTTTCCTGGGACAATTAGTGGTTAGTGGGAAATAGAATACAGAAAGGAATAGAAATTACTCGCTATGGATTTTTCAGAACCTTGCCTACAGTGGGAAATTAGATTTATGGGATAAAATAGGGAAAAGCCATGTCTCTTAACCCTTCCATAAGAAAGTTCTATTCTGAAGTCATCCTGTGAAAGAAAAATAGAAACAGGAAACAATAGATTAAGTTACAGAAGTGACAAAGCTGAAATAAAGAAATAAATAAACCCCAAGCCTTCCATAATTCACAGTATTTTATTGTTACTTAGACTGGGAGGCTCGAATTGATAGCCATGGACGGATTTTTTATGTGGACCATGTGAACAGGACAACAACATGGCAGCGACCTACAGCCCCCCCAGCCCCGCAGATTCTCCAGAGGTCAAATTCCATACAGCAAATGGAACAGCTGAATCGCCGGTAAGAATTACCCTTGTTGTTTGTGAATTGCGTGCTTGCAAAACTGCGTTCACTGTGGTTAAGACTTAGTATGAAGACAGGGTCAGAGTTGCTACTGCAGCTGGCCACATGTATTTGTTTTTATGTGGCTGTCGCTTTTAATTTGCATGTGGACTTCTAGGGTTTTTGTATTCCATAAGCTATGTGGCTATAAAATAAAAATCTGATAATGGTTTTCAGAAACTCAAAAGGCTATCAGTGCAGAAATTAGAGGTCAGTGTGTATTAACCTACATGGCAGAAAAGACAGGCAAGGTCCCTTGGAGCCAGAATTGTTACCATATGCTATATATAAAGTCCAGTTTTCTAACCCTAGGTACCAGAGCATTCGAAGAACTATGACTAATGACAGGCCTGAAGAGCATACAAATACTGTGGATGGAGCTGGAGAGGAAACTGACTTTCACCATTCTAATGCAGGTTAAAAAAATTTAATTTTTTTTCTACCTCTCTAAAGGGAGCACTCATTATTTATGGAGATTGACATACAGCAAAACCTAATTTCTGTACCTGGAAGTCTGGGTGAAAATGAAACCATTTGTTTTCATTGCTGTGTAGTTTTTAAAGATTATGGCTCCACCTGTTCAATATGCTGAAGAGAGGAATGTGAGATGGAGAGCATTTTTTGTCAGTACCTGACTGGGTAAAAATATAGGCAGGACATCCGCAGTGAAAAAGTATTAAATTGTGTGGTCTGGGTTACAAATATTTTTAATATGCTACTACATTTTGGAATGGTAAAATATAGGACTTAAAAGGACTTTGGGCAGTCATCAGCTTCATCTCTGTGCTAAAGATAAATAGGGTGAGCTGTACCTAAACTATACTTGGCATACTTGTCCATCCAGTTGATGGACATTGTATAACTTTTTTAGACAGTCTACTCATATTGCTTCTCTTATAACATATTCTTAAATCTGTTACTTCTTAGTCTTCCCTCATGGCTTCTGTTTTTAGGTCTCCAATTATTTTGTTGGCGTACTCAGGATTGTCTTCAGTTTGTCTGCAGCTCCTGAGGACAAATATTGCAGAAAATTACATAAAGCTATTACTCTGCTGTACTGAAGAGATTGCAGAAATGTCATGTACAACACTCCTTGTACATTCCTGCATAATTATTGCTTTTTTTCCCGATAGTTTGACATTAGCCCCCAGTGTTTAGTCTTTGTTCTGCTAAAATCAGGTCTAGACCCTTGGGTGCAGAACTTTGGCACAGATATCTGTTTTTCATCTGGTGTCGGTGCAGTTGGTTATCCTTACCTGCACACGCATCTTTGCATTTTTCTAATGTGTCACTATGGTTTGAATCTTGTCCATCCTGCTGTCAGAGTACTGCAGCACCTCCTAGTTGGAGCAAGTTCTGTCCTCCCTATCCAGTCATTAATAGAAATAATGAATAGGACCAGACCCAGACAGGTCTCAGTGAACCATCACTTGGTGTACTCCTTTTTGTTTGACATAAATCATAACTGCTCTTCAGTATGTTTTTGCAAACTGCTGCATACCCCTCTCTAGGTGGTGTCATCTGTTTCAGGTAATTTTCTCCAACATGATTCTGAGTGTCATGTAAACAGTATTAAACACCTTATTAACATCAAAATATGTGGCCTTTACACCACTTGAGTAGTAGAAAATAACTTTGTTAGTTTACTATGATTAATTCTTCAGAAATCCTGATTATTTGTGTTTCTCTACCTTGCTATCTTCTCATTGCTTAAAGTAGTTTGACAATTAGTTCATGTGTCTGTCTGAGAATAGAAAATATGTCAACTACATCTATAGTTTCCTTCATCCTTTTTTGCCTGTTCTTAAAAATTGATATAATATTTATCCATTTTCTTCTAAGAATTCTGTCAGACCTCTGAAATAACCACCAATGTCTCAGAGATTGCTTCACTTAGTTTCCTAAGTGTGTTAGAGTACACTTCATCAAGCCCAAAGGGTTTGAAAACCTCTGATTTGCACCAGTCTTTAACCTGTTCTTTACGTCTTCTAGCCTAACAAGAAAGTTCTCTTTCTTCTTCTGTTTTGTTTGATTCCTCTGGTTATCTGGTTGGTGTTAACTTTTTGAATGAAGAGAGAAGGAAAGATATTTTTAAATGAGCTCTAAGCATCTTAACTAGTTTTTCCTCTTGTTCATTTGATGGGGAAGTGTGCAAATGTAAAAGAAAGAAAATGTGAGATTTAGATGACATGCACTTCAGGGTAAAATCACTGCAGACCCAATCTGAATTTGCAATTTTTCATTTACGTTAAAAAATGTATCCAAACATCCTGTTGGTTTTCAAAGATAACTGGGGAGAACAGTTCAAACATTATAGCCAATACCACTCATATATTTTCAGTTCCGGGTACTGTTGAAAAATCAGTGCACTTCCACAGTTGCTAGGAGAAGACCCAAATGTTTACTGAAAGTTGAAACTTGAAAGGTAGTTCCATGGCAACCTGTTTCTTGCTTCTTAAATACTATTTCAGAACTGGGGCTGTATTAATGGCAGTGATGTGTTGGTTGCTTTTTTTTAAAGGAGGAATGAAACATTTTTAAGTGCCATGTTAGAAGAAATTCAGGTATGCTTATGTGGAGAATACTTAATAAATCTGAAACAGTTGTATAGCTAGTGCTCTTTTTGCTTGTGTGATTGTCTATATACTTGTTTTTGGTAATGATAATTACTGGAAGTCTTTGTCATTCACTTTGCTGTTAGATTTTCGAAGAGAGAATGTGCTGCCTCACTCTACCTCCAGATCCAGACTTACTTTATTGCTCCAGTCTCCCCCTGTGAAATTTCTTATAAGCCCAGAGTTCTTTACAGTGCTGCATTCTAACCCTGTGAGTATAATGTCTACAGCTGAAAGAACTTGTATAAATACATGGTTATAAATATAGTTGTCTCGTGTACAAAGATATTGCTCAGTGTTTGATGCTAAGATATTGTTAGTACATAGGGAGGCTGGATAAATTCAAACACTCATCATCATTCCTTGCAATTGGTGGGCTATCAGAGTTGTCCTAGTTGGCATTATAGCTTCTATAGTTCTTATTTTTCACTCAGTTCTTCGTCTTTCTTATGATACAAAACTCATTTGTTTATTGAAGCAATAGCTTTCTTATGCAGAGGGTCAAAGGCAATTCTGTGATGATGCTTATTTTTTAAGATCACTTTGTTGCTTATGGGATGATTTGTTTCCCCCAGATTGCCTGGTTTATATCAAAATACATTAGAGGCCACACTGAACAAAAAAGTGGCTTATCTGTTGTGCCACTTCTTCACTGCTTCTTCTTATGTAGTAGGGGTTTTTTTCAGTGTTTCTTTTCCTTTGTGTAATAGGACATATGGTGTAAACAGAAGTAATAGAATTAATAATTTATTGTCTGCAAGCACACTTGTTAATATTTCAGGTTTTTTTAAATTACTGGTCAGTATTAGTTTGGTTTTGATATATATGTATGCTTACCTGTATCTGAGTAATTCTGCTTAGCTTGCATAGCTTTATCTTGTGTATATGAAATAATACAGCAGTAGATAAGACCTCTGGCTAGGGAGTAGAGATGTAGGGGCACAAAGTGATTTCCTTAGCAGCTCACTGCAACAGGAGGGCCTATGTCTTGGCCTCTGTCTATTACTGGTCCCAAGAGAAAGACCTGGTTTCTGGTTGGTTGGGTATTTTTGGAGGGAAGGGCCTTAACTGTTTATTTTATCCCTTTAATTAAAGTTTTCCCTATTGCTCAGTGCTCTCCTTTTGCTCTTTATTTTTTTTTTTACATAAGTTATACATGGACGTGCAATGATAGGGTATTTCTGAAAAATCAATATGGAAACAATATTTATGTAGATTTCTGAAAAGTTCTACAAACTTATGTACCTCTGTTCTGCAGAAAACCCTACCAACTTTATTGCTCTGTTCTCTGGCTCCATTTGACTCATTATTGCAGGAATTAGAAAATATCTGTGAAATCTCTACTTTTAAAGCAATTTGAATGTTATCAAATTCTTCACAGTTCTAAGAACAAGTGTGGTAAACGGAATCTGTAATGTTTTTCACACTTTGCTGAAATGAGTAAATTAAAAAATTTTGTGTATCTCAAGCAAAATAAGAAACATCAAACACATCCCAAAACCTCAGAAAGAGGACCATTTTTTTTCATACTGTTGTGGCTTAGTCGGAGATAATTTTGAAGGTTTTATAGATGATTAGATAACTTATTTACAGTGGGAATGTCTTTTGTGGTAAGAAGAAATTTTATCTTTTAAAAGTATTTCCTTTGTTGTTTGTTTTTCAGAGTGCCTACCGCATGTTTACAAATAACACGTGTTTGAAGCACATGATCACCAAAGTCCGGCGGGACACCCACCATTTTGAGCGCTACCAGCACAATCGGGATCTGGTGGGCTTCCTCAACATGTTTGCTAACAAACAGCTGGAGCTGCCGAGAGGTTGGGAAATGAAACATGACCATCAGGGCAAGGTAACTGTAATGCCTGTGTGGCTCTGTTGAGTGCTTGATTGTTCTTAGCAGGAGCATACATGCACATAGTTCTTCAGATGTAAAAGGTACACATCCTTTTCTCCTGCTTTTGCCAAAAGAAGATTGGAATTTCTCATCTGTACTGACAAAGTATTATATGAAAGGAGACTGGTAAGTGGGTATTAATCATTACAAGGAAAATTGCTACAAAACCTGCAGCCTTTTTACAATGAAAAATTGTAATTAGATTCCCTTGGATGTTTAAAACTTCTTTTGAAAAGAATTATCTACTGTGTAAATAACAGGCAGTTCAGTGAAGTTCTTTGGAGTTTTGCCTGTGTACTCGTAAGGTAATTTAAATGTAAAGTTACTTTATTATTATTATTATCTACTGAAATGTAATTAGTTACTGTTGAACCGTTTGTATTGGTGGTGTTTGTTGTTTAACTGTCGAGCTTTTCCTTAGTGCTTTTTTTTTTTCCCTTCTTCAACCTCAGAAGTCTTTAGTGTGATTCATTAGCATGCGTTATTTGCACTTATTTTCTTTAATAGCTAATCCTTTTCCTAGGTGAGTCCCCTACCCAAATGCTAAGTAGGTCCAATGTTCATCAGTTTCTGAGATAAAATGGATGCACTTAAGACGGGGATACCTCTGGGGACAATCACTCCATTGGTTTTATATCCACTAACAGGAAAGATGTATGTATTTCATGAATAGGGATCTTGGATAGCTGCAAGTCTTACTGCTTTTCGAAACAGTTATCACTTTTCAATTTCTAACAAAATATTTTAAAATCAAAGAACAGACATTGTTATAGTGGTAGTGTAATTTTAATGTAACTTTAAACTAGTGTATCCTCCCTATCTAGAATATTATTTTCTTTGCAGAAGATAGGAGGGTTAAAAATAGATGCTGATTAGCAAGTGAGGAAGTGGTAAGGCTATCAGTTCATTTGGTAAGTCCTAATTAGAAGTGTGGGCATATTAAGCTTCTCAGTTCTTTGTTTATCAGTCTTGGTATGGTTAGCTGTGAGTGTCCATAAAAATAATGATCTTGATGTGTGAAAAGATCACAAGCAGATTCTAAACTGAAGGGTAGAAAAAGTGCTTGAGGGTTGTTTTCTTTGAGGTTTATTAACTCTGGAAAGCACTGTGTTTTTTCATTAGAAACACAATTAGGAATGTGCAGTTATTGTAACCTTGTTCTTTAACTCCCTCACTCTTATATTTTAAGTCATTCTTTTTCTGTTCAGTTCTTCAGAGGCCAGTTTTCTCCTGAGGAGTACAGCAATTTTCAGTTGACTTTAACAGTACTCCATACAGAGAATTAGACCTTTGGATTTGTGGTGTGGTATTTTGTAACAGTGATGCTACCACAACATTAATCAACAAGAGGAAGCACTGAATAAGTCTCCATTGGGATTTCTTCACTTTGAAATGGGCTCAGTAATGTTCATTTTCATTATGTTGAATTGCCTTTGTCACGAGCAGCACTTGTGGCCAGTAGAAAAGCCTGATCAGCACTCAAGAGGGATGGTGGCCAGTACAGGGTGAGACCGGTGCTTGATGAGACCAAACTGAAACTGGACCTGCGTCTATTAAAGCATAAAGCTAAAGAGAAGCAAGTAGAAATTAGCCATGCCACAGTATGTAATTATATTCCCTTTCCCTGGCTACTCTTCCCTGCTGAGATGAGGTTTTAATTTATTTTTTCAGGTATATTATAGTAAGAGGCTTGGTGCTCTTGCTCACCCTATGCAGTGCTGAGTAGTAGAGTTTTTACTCCCCCGTGTCAGTGTGGTGTTGGTTGCTTGGCCTCTTTGTAGGCTGTCGTTCAAGGTCAGCTGGGGGACTGACTGCCTCTGAACTTCCTTCAAAGCTGCACAGCAAAACCCAGTTGCCCTCTTCCTCTTCTCCACAAGGAGGCAGAAGACCAGCGGAAATGGTAGCAGGAAGCATCACAGAGGCTAGAGAGGTCCCTGAGCTGAACTCAGTCTGATAACTGAAATTATGCATTGCTGCATACATGTGCATACAGATACGTGTGATACAGATAAGCACCCCAGTGCATTAGTGCGATATGTGTAACCACATGTTCATATTTTAAAGCCAGATGCAAAAGTATATACCTTTTAATTAGATCTCTACGAGATGTGCAAATACATAATAAGTTATCGTAGGACATTTATTTTTCATTTTTTCTATCTGCGATGAAAGAGTCCATTGTAATTGATAACTCATGTCTTCGATAGGAAGAAAATGTATTTCAGCAAGCTTCATAGGCTTTAATTGGAAGGATAACTTGGGCAACTATCTGTGTTTAAAGGGCTAAATGTGGTTTGAGCACTACCCATCTTATGTAAGTCTCTTCAAGCATGATGATTTATGGATTATAGTAGACAGGAGTTACGACAGGGCTTTTTTTGAAATGGGACTGTGAGCCACACTCTGTTTCGAGCTGTATGTCGATGTCCAGATTAGCCCAAAGCCTGGAAGCTCCAATGATTATCTTCATTGAAGCTTCAAAGTAGTAATTTATGCTTTATTTTAAAGTAGGCTGCTACTAGCTGGCCTGGAAGCATTCGTATTTAATAAGACATTAACTTGATGTTTAAACTGAGTTGTTTATTTAAGTGTAATGCTAAAGAACCCTACACGCAATATTAGACTGCTACATTAACTCAAAGAACTCCATAGCGCAACTCTGCGTAGTACTTTCTCCTATATTGAATCAGTATCTTTTTTTCTAAGTGATTTTACAGTATAATGCTGACTTAATGAAATTAACTTTTGCTTTGATGAAAATGCTTCACATCTTATAAATACAGATAGACCAGACTAGAATAGTAGATACGTGGACATTAAAATGACCCTATACCAACCACTTGCTAATAAGTGAAATAACCTATCAATCAGGAGCAAAATTGTCAGAAAGCCTGGATATGTTCCCACAGTGTCTTCCAGTCATTTTCCAGACCCCAAACTGAAATTTCCAAATGTCTTTCCTTCTGCTCTCCCACTGGGTTCCTATTCTCTAACCTGTATCCTTGCGCTGCAGGTGACATCGTTATTTGTCAAGGTGAACAAGTTGTGCACCAGAGTCAAGTGTTGCACTTAAAATTGCGTTTATTGAGTACACTTTCTAGTTTTTGAACTGTGGAGAAGTTGCGCTTGCATTATCTGTAACTACGTCAGATGGTCAAAACAGAGTTCTTCCTTAGGGTTCAGGTAATGGGATTCCTTGCTTGTAGGTTACAGGTACAGGCAATCGCTGTTAAGGATGTAGGAGGCTTGCTGCACTCTTCTGGAGCTTTTCTGAGGTTTTGCAGCTTTGGTGTCCCTCCATATGCTTCTCCTTCCTTGTGAAATGGAAGTATGAATACTTTCTCTGGCCACAATCCGCAATGATATTTAGTTGCTGTATAGCATGGCACACTGGTTTGTCTTCATAGCAGTCAGAAGAATTGCATTTTCTCTGCTCTGGCTATACCAAGCAGTCTGAATCAATGATTTTATGAATTTTAAGCTGGCATCGCTGCCAGAAGAGCCAGTTCTGCTTTCCTCTTGTGACTGGTGGGCTGACCGAGGTCAGAGGAACCAGCAGGGAGAGGGACTAAAAGAGAGTAATTTTAGCCTGGAGCAGCTCCCCACGCTGGGTTCACTGTGTGCCTACACAAACACTTGTGCCAGCACAAGGCAGGAAGGGTGCTCAAGGAATGAAACAAGCGGTCAGGATGGGGGAAGATGAGAATGTTCTTTTGCTGACACCGCAGGGCTGAATTGTTTATAAAACTGTGGTCAAAGTACCTCACTGGTATCCAAACACAGAAATGGCTCCCACAGTCCCCAGCCTCCTCTCTGCTGGTCCAGATTCTTTGATTCCTCAAACCAGATGTCACTTTCCTGTAACCCTCCTGCTCAAAACTGGGATCTTTTTTTTGCCACTTCCACATGTTTCCAGCATTGTGACTGAAAAAAACAAAATGTGTTGAAATAGAACAGTGCTGATTTCCAAGTGCAACGCTAACTCTGGAAAAAGCTTAAATTTCAGGGCTTAGAAACCTTTTTGGTTCAAATTGGACAGAATTGTAGGAGGTTTTCCTTTTCCAGGATATGTGCTCCTGTGACCTTGCTTTCAGCAAATGACTCACTGGCCAATATGTGGTAGTTATTACTGGTTGCCTGATTTAAATGTTCTTGTTGCCATGATCTTTGTGTTCCTGACTGACCTTTCTTTTTGTGTTTGGTGTTCATTTTTTTTGATTTTTGTTTTTGTGGGTTTTTTTTTAAGGTTAGCAAACTTAGAATAGTTGTAACAGTAAGATGGAAAAAATTCCTGGTGGCCTGTAATCATAGTTCATCACAGGACACAATCATACACTTGACATATATACACTTGTGTTCGTAATTATATGGTAAATACTTGACAAAAGGGAATGGTTTTGCACTTAATGACATCTTTTTAGATGCTTATAAGGAAATGAAAGGGAGAATATACCAGGATTACTTTTATTAAACATTTAAGTCTTCTCTTCTTGACAATCATAATAAAGCTTCCTGCTTCTGATGCTTGTCAGATGATAATTTCAAAGGGATTTATAGACATGAATGAAGTAAGGCATTAAATAATGCATCCCTTCAGTGAGAAGGAAAACTGTTATCCCTCTTCTGCTGGAGGGAAATGCAAGCTACAGTAATGTGAGGAAGATTTTTCCAAAGCCTCCTGTCAGCAAATGAAACCTAGATCCTGAATAGACATTAACCTCAGACATATTAAAAAAAAGTATTGGCTATAAATTCCTTCTTCTTTCTCCTTCTCTAGGCTTTCTTTGTTGACCACAATTCCCGCACTACCACATTCATTGACCCCCGGCTACCCTTGCAGAGTAGCAGGCCCACGAGTGCTTTAGTCCATCGGCAGCACTTAACTAGGCAACGCAGCCACAGTGCTGGTGAGGTAAGTTGGATCTGCCCCTTCTCTTCAGGAATCACCAGGTTTTTAAAATCATCCTCTTTCACATTGTTCCCTTCACAATTCCGTGTTGTGAGGAGCGTGATTCTTCTGTAAGCATACTACTCATCTGTAAATATTATTTTATTTGCTAGCCATTGTTGCTTTTGAAATGTGTGATTTCAGAGTAAATATATCAGAAAGTTTCTCTTACTGTTAATTCACAGTAACCCCATTTAACCACAGGAGAGCATCTGATTACAGATTACCAGTATCTGTATCCTGTTGTTCACTGTCAAAATATTTATTTTGTCTAGCATGGTGTCTGCCAAGTATATTGATACAACTCTGCAAATAAAAGGGGAAGAAAAAAAAGTGCATGCGTGTATATATATTTAGATGTGCAACTTTCCGAATAAGGATAAAAAAATCTTACCACATATAGGCTTATCAGACTGTTAATGCATTTGCATATGTATTTCATCTCTACTTGCTGAACAGAAATACATGGAAAGCACAATTTTGTTGATATGTCACTGTGGACCATTTTCACTGGCAGTCTCCATATTGTTGTTGTAAGTTCTTTTTGCTTGTGAACAAGTGTACGTACAATGACTTACGCTTCAGTTGTACTTTGTTTACTCCATACTGTTGGCTATAAGTTGTCTTTTCAGGGGAGGGCTATTCTATGCCAGGAATTAAAGGTAATGCAGTTTAGAATGGCAAGAGAAATGCTCTGATTTACCCTTTTTATAGCTCAGTGTTGTGACAGATGAAGTTCTGCCAGAGTTCTGTTTCAGAGCAGGCGTGAATCTTCTCTGCTGCTTCTCTAACAGGGCTTCTGCTGAGCTGTAGCGAGTGCGTGCCATACCACTGGCTGCATGTCTTGTCACATCCTGTGTGAACATTGTCTAGTCAGCCACGATAATTTCTAACCCCAGCACAGGGTTGATTTTACAAATAGTTTTAAATAGCATTTTCTGTCAATTTGGTGATATGATGTAGGCAATGATGTCTTACAGCGGTCAAGAAAGCTAGAAGTGTCTTCGTACAGCTATTTATGTCTTCGATAGGGTAAAGCAAGTATTTCTGTTGCGATTGATTTATAACAGAGCAGAAATATTTTTTTTCTTAACTTTACCAAATACGCACTGAAATTATCTTTCTTTAAGTAGAATGCAGAAACTCTGCACTTAAAATGGAGAGATTCATGTCAACCGTGCTGCTGAAGTTGTCAATACTGCAAAATACGTGTAGTTTATCCTACAGAAGTCGTCATATGTATCGCATTTACACAGTGCTGATTACCTGTTGAAATTTCACACTCCATCTAGATGCATAAAATTTCTTAAACCGTGTTTCTGCATGTAATTTTTATAAGTATTTCCTTTAGAAGTATTTCTAATTTTTAGAAGTATTGATATTGTTACAATTATAACTTGAATTGAATAGAAGTAGAATTCCAGATGGGAATCTCAAATATAGCAATTCAATACAGTATTCCTATTCAGGGGTTAACGATGTAATAAAGTTCATCTATATGCATATGCGTGAATCTGAACACTGCTTTTTATTCTGTGCTTATAACTTAAGTATTGCATATTTGCAATATTTTTCCTATTTTTAAACCATTGCATCAAGGAACTGTACATTATTTCAAACGATGAATACTTAATGAAAAAAATTCTCAAAATACTTTCTTTGGATTTGCCTTGCCACGAACTTTGATGTTTTGAAGGCACTGACCCAGTTTTTACAGGGAGATGCTCTAAAACAAACATTAACCAGTGTAAGGAATGCCTTTTTAGCTAAAGCTGAATTGCAGTGCGAAGCTGGAGCTAATAATAATGACATTCCTTTTCCAGCACAGTGCCTGCAGGAAATAATTTTTCATTTTTTCTGAGAGAGCACAAAGATCTTGGGAGCTATCTCAGGACTTTTGCTTCTTTGTGATTTCAGAGACTGGATTTAAAAACAACCTTTTACAGTTGGATGTTTTAGAGATCTTTGAAGTTTGGAATGTAGTTCAAATTCTAACCATTACATGTAGGCAGAGGAACTGAGAAGTAAACATAAAGGTCCAGCAGGATGAAAAAGAGGTTGAACAAAATAGTGTATATAGATAAAATACAAAATACTGACAGTGTACTGAAACCTAAACACACAGAAAACTGCAGAAGTTGCCCTGACATCATAAGTGCTACTAGGAAGAATGTTACATTGTGGTTCTACCCTTAAAAAATGTTCACATACAAACTTTTTTTAATCCCTGAAAGTGAACACAAAAAAATCAGAACATTTTTACTGAATGATTGTAGGAAACCTATTTTTACCAGTTTTGGACTCATTTGCCTTGCCTGAATGTAAACTTGCTTCTTTATCCTCCTGCTTGTTTCCAGTTGAAATTTAGGGAAATTCCACTTGTGCACCGATGTAATGGAGGTGCTAATGAAGGAGCAGAATTTGATTTTCGGAACATTTGATATGAGGAATCCTAGTTTTAATTTTTTATTTCCTTTTCAGAATGGGTCTATTATTTAAAAATAGCAATAAACTTTCAGTTTTGATTCTTCATATTAAGAGGTATAGTGTACTAAATAATGTTTTACTAATAACTGTCATACAACACAGCTGATTGCTGCTGCAGTGGTCGCTAGGATCAAGCAAAGCATTTACATACATGCTTAGTTTTAAGCCGTGAGTTCTCACTTTTATGTACCCAACTACATATCCTGCCACAGAGACGCGCTCATTGTGGTTCCTTGCACATTTTCAGGTTGGAGAGGACTCCCGTCATTCGGGACCGCCAGTTTTGCCAAGGCCGTCTAGCACATTCAATACAGTCAGCAGAGCTCAGTACCAGGATGTGGTTCCTGTGGGTATGTCAGCATACAGCGTCTTTTCAGGGAAGTTCTCATGTCAGTGTGCATTGCTGGGTTTTTCATTTGGTTGGGGTGGGTGGAAGTTATCATTTGGTTACTTCTGTCCATTAGCATTTCCCAATTGTTCAGTTGCAACCCCCAGGAATAATACTGAAAAGTTTCTGCGCACAACTAAATAACTGATGTAAAACTACCTTATGAGGACCCTTACTCAACACAGTGACAGGAAGAGTTGAAGCCAATAAGCCACATTGCGTCCTAATTGGACTCCATGTATTCCCAGTGATTTTTGTACAACTTCTGAGCATCTGTTTTGGCAGGAATCCAGAAAGTGTTAATCAGTTTGCAGATAGCTTAACTTCTGTTCTCAGTTACATACACACAGAGTTACTGACTTCTGTGCCACCAAGAACAGAATTTAGCTTACTGAATCTAACAGCAGTCACATTGTGCTAAATCAAGATAAATTAGTCTGATTGACTATAACTGGCTCTTTGTACTGTGGCATGTTTACTTGAAAATCTCTGCTAATCTAAATCCTTCCCCTTGCCATGGGCATGGCATGCATACACTGCAGGCTCAGCATTTAGGGAGGATTTGATATGGGTGTTTCCAATGACTGTTTAAGGTTTGAGAATGGATTTCAGTGCAGTGAAAACCAAGTCCCTGCAATTTTATTCTAGTAATGAATATTCTAGTTTGACCTTAGCAAAGAGTGTGAGTGATAAAATATAACAGAAATTGCTAAAAGAATTAGAGCTGCTGACAGTGGAAAGGACGTGTCCCAATTCAATTTGATTTGTAATCAAGAAGCATGTTCCCTAAATGACAGTAAAATCAGTAGCTTGACATGAAAAATTATTAACGTGATGCTGCTAAACTTAAAACTGTGAAAGTGAAGTGTGCTGTCATTTTTCAAAACTCTGAAGGAATGTAGTCCTGTCTTTTACTATCTCCTTGTTTCAGCATGATATTTTTGTTGATGTTTTCAGCTTACAATGACAAGATTGTTGCATTTTTGCGGCAGCCCAATATCTTTGAAATTCTACAAGAGCGTCAACCAGATCTTACCAGGAATCATTCACTCAGGTAATAAAATTAGTGAAGTTTGCTATTCCCATTTCATTACAAAATGCTAACTAGAGTTAGTTTCTTTCATAAAAATTAGCAGTGGAACATAACAGATTGTAAACTTTTGGCCTATTCAGACATATTCATAAAGCTGTGGGAAATAGTTCTTTATTGTATTCCTGTGTAACTCCCTGAAATAAGGTTTAGGAGAACAGTGGTAATGTGTTAGTACCAAATAAAAGTACCTACAAGAAAATGTTTGGAACAACTGGCACAAGAGATTTGCTGATGGCTTCAAAATGTGCCAAGACAACTGGATGGCATGGCAGATATGCCCATTCAATTGAGTATGCGTACAGCTGGGAGCATGAGGCAGAATGGCACTTAGTTTTGTCCTTAACTTCTCAATGTGCATTTACAGAAAGGCTGTCCTGACCTAATGACCTTGGAGGTAATCTTATATCAATCAGAATTTTTAGTGTTTCTCCAAATTTAAAAAAATTAGTATCTACAAGTTTTTGCATAGTCCATTGAAATCTAATGAAGGATGATCTTTGATTGTTTATAACTTCCTTGGATGCTCAGATGAGGAACAATAAAAAGTGAAAATCAGAAAGTGGCAAGATCTGTCTTAAAGTGTACCCTGCACAAAGACACTTTAGTTCCTATATTTGGATGTAAAAGACGGTATAACTAACAACTTGAATATTAGTGATTAGGACTCAAATAATTCTTCCTTGGACACGAAATTTAAAAAACGCTGGCTTGATGGTTGTAGTCTGTCCTGTGCAGAGAGCTGCCAGTGCAGTGCTCTGTGTTCCAGATGCCTGTCCACACTGGCTGGCATAGCAGCCAGCACTGATTTTCTTTTTTTTCTGTTCTCAAAGTGCTGCTTATCGATAGATCCCTTTTCCTCCATATGCTGCAAGTTCCCAAAATTCAACAAGCTGCCCTGTTTTGCAGGGCAGAAAGTATTGTGTTCTAAAAAGTTTTGCAATGAGGCTTCTATGTTAAAGATTTGTTTTACCCTTTAAATAAATCCTGGCTGACAAACCTGAAGTGACATAGTAGCAGAATACATGTTCTCTAGAAAATACAGAGAAAAGGAGCAAACCAAAAATCTACAGTTCTCAGCCTGTCAAAACAGTTCATATGTTGCATCTGTATCACTACAGACAAGTTTGTCCCACCAGGCTTGGTTTGAAATGTGAACAAACTAATCTGTTGGGAAATAGTATGCAAACAATTTCTGATTATTAGGGGTGTTTTATTATTCCTTTTTCCTTTCCCCAGGGTTCTTGGCTTCCTTTACTCTGATAGCAGAGTGTTCTTCATGTGTTTTGTGGTTTTTTGATAATTTAGAGTTCAGATTGTTCAAAAGACTTGTTGGTATTATCAGATTCTGCTTTGTGTAGAACGTTGCTTCCTGATTACAGAATCATAATTTGCCACAAACTGAGCCCTTCTCAAGAAAAGATGGTCTTCAGATTAAAAATGAAAAATCAAAGGATAAAAGATACTGGTTTCTGTAACTCCTAATTTACTTGAGACTACATATCCTGTATGCTTACTTCGTAAACAGACTGAAGATCTATGCCTAACTTACCTGCTTTAGCAGAATGATTGAGCATTTTAATGAACATAGTTTTATTTTACATTAAGTAGAATTGGTCAGAGAAGCCATTCTGTTAAGCCACATTATTCCATTCTAGCCTTAGTCTTTGAAGTTAATGTATTTGCCTAAAGTATCTTCCATTATACCTCTCTTATATTCTTCTAGAACTGATGATTTAGTAACATTTCTTATGTTTTTATGAAGGTATCAGTTAGCAAGTTATTGGAATCCATGTCTATTTGACACATAGTGAGACTAAGCAACACCAATGACATTGCTGTAACACTTGATGAATTAAGACCTAAGTGAAATCCCACACTCTGAATTCTTTGTGTCTTTTTTTTTTTTTTTTTTAAATTAGTGCTGTGATCAGTACAGCTGTCTGGAAGCTATTTCTTTGAGGACTTCAGTGCAACTGAAGTAGGCTGATGATGATATTAAATATTACTATTACAGTTATTACATCGGTGAGGATGAAAATCAGTATTTGATCAGCGAAAGAGGACAGAGATAATTTGAAAAGATCTCTTGTGTTTTCTGTCTAAAATAATTTTTCATTTCTAGAAAGAATAAAGAGATGTGATAGGGAGTTGAGGGTCTATTAAAATATACAATGAAAGTATACTACAGGTAGGAAATTGTTGTTCAGAGGTTTCATGGTGAAGTGAGAATGTTGTACTTATCACACTATTATTAAACATGCAGCCAGGATCGCATCCCATTGCAAGCCTTCACAGAAAAAACTGAGAGGCTGTTAGATAATGTAAAAGGCTTCAGGCAAAGGCACCTATTGCACATTAAACATAGTTTATATTTTAACAGAAGTTAAAAGGCATGTATTTGAAAAACTATCATTGAAATCACATCTCATTGGTAACCCCAAGAAGTCATGGATTGCATTCATTTGCAGGGCTGCATGTGCTAATCAACCCAGAAAACAGCCTTCTGATTCCTGGTGTTGCTGCCAACTAAATGCTAAGATACATTTTGTAATCCACCATTTATTTCCTCAAACTTTGCCATTTGGACACTGATGTAAATTGGAGTAGGCCCTGGAAGTGTCCAGACGTCTCTGCCCTGGGCACTCTGGGGCCCTCGCTCGCAGGTGGGCAACGCACGTTGGCTTTGGCTCAGCGCTGTGCGAGCGGAACGAGGGGGCTTCCAGGCTGAACTCCAGTCTTGACTGGTTGCAACCACAGCGCTGACAAAGGGGGTGCTTGACTTTCAGAGAAACACTGATTTACACACTCCTGCTACAGCCACAACTGCCACCCTGGCAAGCAGGGTGTGCCCCTTTTTCACCCCTGAATATGCTGTAAATGTAGTGCAAGATACCGGGGAGTGTATGTTAGGTCCACTGTTTGAAAAGGTCATCGTGCACAGTGATTTTAGAGACATGTGGCAATAAATTTGGTTTGATCCTTTTGTTGAAACTGTTGTGCATGAAATTATGTGTTCCAGAAATTCATCTTGCAGCTTAAACGGTGTGTGAGCGGCCTTGTTACAGTGCCGATTGCAGGGATTGTTTTTGACCTTCTTGTCACTATTGGTAATAGGACAGCGGGGTAGATGGACCTCTGAGCTGAGCCAATGCTGCTGTGCTTATGTGGAGTTCTTCACTTTTTGTTTGTTCGGGGTTTTTCTTCTTTGGAATTGGAACAATTTCTACTGCATGGGTTTGGTTTTTGCTTTCCATCATATACCTTGTACTGATAGAGATAAAACAAAAGGGATGTACTTTCACTTTAGAATGCATGAAAAAACTACAGAGAAAAAAAATAGGAATCAACCATATTGAATATAATTCAGTATAGATCCTGAAAATCTGTATGTTACTATGCTCAGAGTTTAGGATGAATAGATTCCACAACAGTGACCAAACTGGGTCTGGGAGGAATGGTGTGTGCTTGGGTGAGACAGAGGGGTAGAAATAGCACAAGGGTTTTTCCAGAAGATCTCTTAAATGCAGTGTGTTCCAAAAACCCCGCTTTTAAAATCAGAAGTGTGCATTGTAATGTATGGCTTGCGTTTGTACAAGGCTCAAAAAAGACAATACATCTTTCAACAGTTCACTTTCAAAATAGTAATGTTCTCCCAGGGCTCAGCCTCCTACTTTGAATTCAGGGACACAGCTAGCGTTAACTTGAAGGATTGATTTTGATTTTTTTTTTTAATGGATTGGATGGCTCTACTACCTGAAACAGCCTGAGCATTGAAGAGATGAGGGCAACAGGAGAAGAGTTCCTCAGAACAAATTAGCTTTTTGGTTGTAACATTTTGCTGCTCACATGGACATGGTGTGGCAGGGCAGAAGAATGGTTTCTGAAACACAGAAGCATAACCCAGAGGTTTTTATGATATACCCTGTACTTTTTCTTGTTGCTCTGGTGTACATTGGTGTCTTATTTGCAGATGATATTTTGGAGGTATTTTTTTGCTTATGCAGGGAGAAGATCCAGTTCATCCGGACGGAGGGAACACCTGGGCTGGTGCGTTTATCCAGTGATGCAGACCTTGTCATGTTACTCAGGTAGGTACTGATGCTTTCGATGCACATGTGGAATATGCTGTGGCAGCTGCTGAGGAGCCTCTCAGTGAGCAGGGTGTGCTGATTTAGTGACCTCGACTTTTCCCCTTCAGTGCTTGGACTTGCAGCTGGGAGAGCTACAACTCAAGGGTCAGATTTTTTATTTTCATCATGTTCAGTTTCTAGATGGTAGTTGGAGGTCACTTTTTTTTTTCATAGGGGTGATGGAACGTGATATTCTGTCTGAGGAGAGGCTGTGCTTGTGATTTATATGGGTTTGCCCAGACTGCCTTCTATTGTCCTGTTGCAGCCAGCTCTGATGTTTAGATAGGTGGTACAGTTTAGATGTCTTTGCAAGAATGTGCCTTCTACTGCTTCAATAATGCATCTGTTTAGTTCTGTGGTTTTGGAAGTCCGTATTTGTGAATGTACGTACTTGGGATGTGTTTTTATTACTTAATGTCTGGCTGCTTCGTTAATAAAGGAAACACGGTTACAGAGTTCAAGAAATGAGAAGCTGCTTCTTTAATATTTTACTCAAAAAATCAGGCAATTTTTTTTCTGAAACTAAACCCCTGTATCTTCATGTTGTATTCTTATCCATTGTAAAAATGCATCAAGAAATTAATGAGTACATGTAAAATCGAGTCTAGTGAAATAGGGTTGGCATTAGTAGTAGTATTTTGAGGTCAGGTTGCATAATGATAATCCTTTCTGGTCCCTGAATCTCTGAATTAATTAGCTATTAAAAAATGTCTCATTTTAAAGCCATGCTGAACCTTTTTAAAAAATGAGAATATTGTTTCTTAAAAAACTTCTAAAGTTTTTTTTATATATATGATGCATGAAGATGACACAGGTTTTACACAGAAAAATCTGGCTTCAGCTATTTGTTTTTAAATAAAGATTGCATGAATGATTTTATTTCTGGGTTTTATTCCCTCTAGTGAGTGTTCTGTTAATAGCAAAGGCTGCAAATAATTCTTATAGTAGAAATAAAGCAAATTCAAAATTTTGATTGCAATCTCTCTTTTGTAGAAAAGCAATAATCCGTATGACTAATTTTAAACAAAAATTAGTAGGCACTGCCTCCCTAGAATAACTTTATCATGTTCTTAAGATTTTATTTCTCATAATCTACTCTTTTCCCCCCCCCAAAAAAAAATCTAACTGAAAAATATTGCTTGAGGATTTTCTTTCCATTTTATTAATAATCTAATAATAATATTGCCCTGAGGACATATTGATAAAATGTTATCTGTGCATACATTAGTTTCTTAAAATCTTGGATGTTATACCTCAAGACTGGACTGAGTTATTGTGACCTTACTGTGAGTAAACACTGGTGTAAAACTGAAGGTGGGCTAAGTTAAAATAGTGGTGTAGTAATTGCTGCTTTCCAGTACTTTCATGATCTGATTGGGAGAATAGCAATAAAATATTTTGTAGCACTCAAGTGTGCATAGTGGAAATAGGCAAGTGACTACCAAAGAAAGCAGGTTAGTAACTAGAGATTTATTCCTAGAAAATGCAAAATGCCCTTCATTCAAATAAACAGGTTATTTCTTACTTACTTCTTTTTGCCAGCTTGTTTGAGGAAGAGATAATGTCATATGTGCCACCACATGCCTTACTTTATCCTAGTTATTGCCAGTCCCCAAGAGGCTCGCCAGTATCTTCGCCTCAGAACTCTCCAGGTAAGCTGCTCAGGCACAGCTTTGGCAGGGGCTGTACAAAATAATTTCTCATACTGAGTAAGGACCAGTTCCAGTTCAGTAAAGTCGGTAGCACACTCCTGCTCCCTCCCCAGGAGTCAGAGAACAAAAGCAATAGAAAAATTATTTGACTATAGTTTTTTGTTTGCTTTCCAAATTGAAATTCATGGCAGCCTAAAGCCAAGAACCTGCTATTTGGAAACTATAACCTGTTCCTGTTTGCAGTTCCCAGTTTTTACATGGGTAAAGTTACATGAGCTGAAGCACCTTCTGAGTGGTCAGTGAGCTTGTCACTGCAGCACTTTCATTATGATGGTATCTGTAAGATACTGTAGTAGAGCTAGTTTAGTTTACATTATGCTACATGTAGTGACTTTCCACCTTTCTGAAGATGCAAGTTCTTTTGCTCCAGCAACAACAAAGATTTAGTCCTGCTTTTCAGCAAAGTCAACAATTGTGATTGCATTTGACTGTCAAACTTGAACCTTTGCCTTGGGCTCACAAGATGTTTTGCCAGTAGATTTCGTTCTGACTTGATAAACTTGTTTTTCATTGATGCGGAACAACTAAATGACTGTTCATGCCAGGATCCTGATGCCTAGAGAATTAAAAATATGAGGTCTAATAACTGTACATTAGAATGCCAGTGTTAATGGGGCTGTTAGGCAATAAATGACAATTTTATGTAAAGCCAAATTGTTGTCCCTTAACATGAGTTCAAAAGATAGCATATTGCAGCTGTCTGGAAATACATGTCAGAAATGAATGAAATTGATATTTCACATTTAACTAAGTTGCAGATCAGAACTAAATTAGTTCAAATATGACAAGTTCCATTTGACCTCTGAAGGCTAAGTACAGCAGTCTGAAGTTTATCGATGTTACTGTTCTTAGTTTCCTCAAGAAGAGAATAGGTAAGTAAAACAAAATCACTGCAGTAAATTGGAAGGAAGTGGCTTAGGGGAATTTCTACAAATTTGAGAACAAAAGTATAGATAAGTAGAGAACATTTGGGATGTAAGCAGTTCTAGGTAGTTCCAGACAATAAGACAATTTTATCACAAAAAGTACTGTGATTTTTTTATGGGCATTTCCCAGTCCACAATCATTAAAAGCTTTGCCTTTTAAAGAAACCAGATTAAAACCATTCATAAACATGTCCTGAGTGGTAGCTTTTCCTGCTGCTGGACATAGGACCTCTGTAGGACCTATTCAAAGAAACTATCTGAAGAATGTAGTGGTCTTACAGCATTCTGCAAAGCAGCAAAATATAATACTCACATGTACTGATATTTTTGATACATAAATACTTTAGATATAACTGTTTCCCTTTGTTGAAAAGGAAGAATGAAACCTGCATGTATGCATCTTATTTCCAACTGCAAACCTGGCAGTCTTTTACGAGTAAAAACAGTTTTGGCTTTCAGAGTTATAATTTCTTCATTGCTAATACGTGCACCAAAGCATGCTGGGCAGGGCTTCACTCCAAAAAAGTAATTTCAAAATGCATTCAGTCTTTAACATGTGATATTCTCATCTGTTCCTCAAAGAAGTAGCACACAGTAAAGGATGAACAGTGATGGTTTTAGTCCCATTCTTCTTAAAATTGTGATCTCTATTCTGTTTAATAGAAAAATATAGAGAGACCATTGAATCTCCCTGTCAGTCTGCCAATATGTATGTTTGTGTTGGTGTACAAATGACTTTTTTGATGAGAAATTGTAAATAGCCCATCATTTCTATGGAAGCTCTGTTTTTTTTGTCAGCTAAACTGGCTGTGCTGCACTGCACGAGGTTGCATGTTAAGGGTCTATTGTTCATATCAGTCACAATTGACTGTACTTTCTCTTTTGGTAAAGATGAATAGTCATGATGCTACTTTTTATAACTGCTTTAGAATATAACCTCTTTGAAAATCAAATATGATTATCACATCATGGACATTTTTTAGCTCTTCCATTAACATCTTTTGTTCCCAAGGCGGAAGTAATCACTATAATTGCCCAGGAATTTCTTGGCATATGCATCTGATTTGCAATGAGGACTTGTCATGTGCTGATGGAATAATATACTGCTGATTTCTGAACCGTGAAGTCACGTGTGACCAGATTTATGTTCTGTGGTATCTCTCAGCAAAAACTTCCTTCAGGGGTTAAGATTAAAGTATGCTTTTGTTGCATTTTTTTGGTGACTACATTTTTATACCTCCTTTGACCCAAAGTGAACTAAACAAAGTAGGGGGAAAAGGCTGATAATTAAAAGGCGATTTTTATTTTCAAGTTTCTTTAAGTTTGATAGAGAATTCAGCTGAGTGTACCATTAGAAGCTTTTGGTGCTCTCAGTAAAAGAGGATAACCACTATAGATTAAGCAATGACTGTGATTTCTTTTTCCAGAGGGGTCCTGTGTGTTCCCATTGGAGCTCTGAGGACTCCCTGACACTTTCTGTTCTTCCCACACATCACTCTCAGCCTAGAACAAGTAGCAAGCACCCTTCTGGTCAAACAGGTCTTTTAAAGACCTGTAAATGGCATTCAGGGTTAATACTGATCTTGCTTGTTCTCTTTTTGATCTCTGCAGAGAGATCTACTGTGCCACTTCTTCCAGCAGCCACTTCCGCAGGATGCGTTGTCACCTTTTTCGTCAGACCCATATGCTTTGTGGCTGAGCAAGCTGCTCTCTTTTCCCCCGGTCTCTGCCCACAGGCTGAACAGATATATGTTCTCTCTCTTTCAGAACCTGAAATGTTATATTCTCATGCCTTCACCCATAGTAGCAATGAATGTTTCTGTATTGGCTTAGTTTTGCACAGGGAGCCAAACTAAAACTCACATAAGGAACTGATTGTCACTTAAAAGACAGAAGTCTACATGTACGTGCTTCTGAACAGTTCATTTGTATTTCCAGTGCATTATGGGCCAGTTAGATGACCACCAGTTACAGATAAGTAGTTGACAACCTATGTATGCTGTAGGGCATGAGAAATTTTAAATGTCCTCTGAGTTTTTTGTGGAGGATGTCTATACAACCATGCAGGGGAGGAATTTAATGGTATAAAAACTAGAGGTGAGAAGATGAATGTAAAAGGGCTAGGATTGACTGCCTCTTTGGCACACTCTCTTGCAATCAAATAAATTGAAGTAATTTGTCCAGGGAGGCAGTGGAAGTTCTAATGGCTGTAATATTCAGAATAGATCAGACTAAACACCTAATTTGTGTATTCTAGACTTGTACGTGCAGATGTGAGGGTATGCAATTTTTTTGGCATACAGATCTCATCTCTCCCTGCTTTTAAGGAATTCAAACTCAAAAACAGTTTTTCAAAAATAAATTCACTTAGATGACCATGATGTATCTTCCTGCAGTCAGATGTGAAAAGTTCCACAAATTTAAACTTGGTAGCCTTTCCTTTCTTCCAAGATTTTTCTTCCTTGTATTTCCCCAAGGAAAAGCTTCTACTAGGGATTTTCCAAAAGTCTTCCTTCTTCAGCTTGATGTATGCAACAGGGGCACAACAGATTTCTGAGCTCTTGTTTTTCCTGATAATATTAAAACCAGAACAGAGCAGAACATTTATTGCATGAGCTATTTTAAAGGTTAGATGTAAAGTGTACTTAACAAACAAAATTTAATTCTTTCCAGTTGATTGTGCTGGTTTTTAATCCATCTTTTGCATTGATCTGGATTTGCTCTTTTAAGACTTACTTTAGAAAAGTTATACTATTGGAAATGAGCAACCAAAAAGGGTTGGATGCGGATGAAATTTGAAGCTATGCAACTTTCTGTAAAGGTGACTAAACCAAACACATACCATGCCTTTTGCTGTTAAAGAGTCTTTTCAGTAGAGGATGGGACATTAATCACTTCATGTCACTACAGCTCATTCTTTGCTTATTGCTTCCTGCAGGTACTCAGCGTGCCAATGCTCGAGCTCCAGCTCCTTATAAAAGGGATTTTGAAGCCAAGCTGAGGAACTTTTACAGGAAGCTGGAGACTAAAGGATACGGACAAGGCCCCGGGAAATTGAAGTATGTTGAAGAAGCTCATGAAACTGGATTTGTTTCTCAGGCAACTTGCCTTACACATCCACAAGGTTCTTCCCATTAGAAGGAATGCAGATGTTATAGTTACTCCTGCACTTCTGGAAATACAAAGCCCATCATAAAAGACTTAGTGCCAGCATATGATTCATAGCAGAATGAATACAGCATAGGGTACAGCAAGTTTTTCTATGTTTCCTCCAACTATATTTTCATACAATAATATTACCAGTACCGTGCCAAAAAGTGCTTTGGGAAGAAGCATGCAAAACAAGAGACAAGTTCTTCCATTATTGCAATTGCTATGATATAAACAGTTATATTTTCTCATGTCTTTTTCCATTGAAAAAAAAAAAGATAGGCTTATCTTTTGTACATCCTTGCCTGTATTGATATCACAGTCCTCTTTAATCAAGAGGACTCATAAAATTGTGTGTTATTAAATTCTAAGGATTGCCTTAAAAAACTGCTTGTATTTTTACTTCAGCACTCTGAATGCTAGAATGCCTGGAGTGAGGTCTTCCATCTTTCAATTGTTTGGCAATTGTGTGACTACATACTGTTAAGGACCATCGTAATAATTTTGTAAATTACCGTGTCTTGTGCCAGTTGTCAAACTCTCATAGTTTGGTACTCTCATAGTAGCCAGGAGGCACCTTTTTTAACCATTTCTACTATTAGATTAGGAGGGTAGGTTGTTTGTTTGTTTGTTTTTTTATTTCCCCCAGCCAGTTACTTCTCACATTTTTCAGGAATTTGTGTGGAGCTCAAACTTCATTTATGTGAGCTTGTTAAAAGTTCTCCACAACTCAAATGGGATTAAAATAGGATTGTTTAGAAAGTCTTAAGAGGCAGAGGTTGGGCTTTGTCTACCTTTAATGGAATGAAATCATAAACACTTAAAGCTTAATCTATGAAAATTTTGTCATGAATGCTTGGGCAAATAGCTGGCAGAAGAGGATGGCATTTGCTCAAGATCCATTACATTTCTTGCACCTTTTTTCCTGACTGATTTGTCATGACACTGTGGATTTTTAATCAGAACAACTGCTTGACTTTTGAACAGAAGTTTTCTCTGGGTTCCTTTCCCAGGCATACACTGACCTGCTCCTTTTTTTCAAACCTGGACCCCAGCACAGCTTGCATACTGCCTGGGTCCTGTTGGTGCCCAGGTCTCTGGGCAGTTCCTGGCCTCTCTGCTTGTGTGTCCTCTGCAGGAGAGCACAGTGCCATCACTGACTGAGGTCTGCACACATAGTAAGGCCAGCAAGGGCTGTCCAAGAGGCTGTGTGGAGGGGTAACGTGCCTTTCTGTGGGCAGCAGCAGCTCCCAGCTTAGGTCTGACTGACTGATCAAACACACACAGAAGGCAGTATTTTAATATAAAGCAAGCTAAGTTGCAGGAAACTAATTAAACACTGACTTTTTTTTTTTTTGGCAGAAGATAAAGTGTTTTAAGTATGGAGAGTTCTTTCAGCTCGTATTTTAGATCCTTATGACACTTCCTCAATTTCACAGTTTTTATTTTAGAAGCTACGTTATGTTTTCACATGCGATGCTTCAGTCTGGTTTTGGACAAACAATTGCCATTCCTTCTAGACTTTTCATCCTGTCACACTTACATTGGGAATAATGTAGGAATGTGGGATTCTGGAGTTACTATTCAGTCTTTCCCAAGGTTTTATCTTTTTCCTTGTTACAAGATTGATTTTTATACAAAAGATTAGATTCTTGCTTACAGTAAGACTGATGTAGAGGCCCAGCCTCACAAAAGGATTTTAAACTTAATGTAAATGCCCGCTTCAGGACATTTCCCGTTTAAGCCTTTAATTTAAGGAAGAACGAGGGTAGAAAAAATAATACTAATAATACTGAAATCTAAAGTAGATCCTTGAGGGAGATAAACTAAAGATAGACAGAAGCTGCCTGATCTGGATCAAATTATCCAGCAGAAATGTGTCCCTCTATGAAGTCACCCTTCTGCTTTGCAGTGTAAATAGATGTTTCCAACCGTAGTACGTGTTCACAAATTGCTGTTTTAAATTATTTTTATTTTCAGATTAATCATCAGGAGAGATCACTTGCTAGAAGATGCCTTTAACCAGATCATGGGCTACTCAAGAAAAGACCTGCAGAGAAATAAACTCTATGTCACGTTTGTTGGTGAAGAAGGGTGAGTAGAACAGGGAAGTATATGATCTCAAAACTCGGTGTGTCTTGCAGCTACTGTTTCACCGAACTCCTTGTGGTCTAGAGTGAAAAGAGGAAGGATTACAGTCAGGAAATGCCATACATAGGCCTTGAACATACAGCTGTTCAAGATGACTTCTTAGGCATTGTGAAATGTAATGTATCCTGCCTTTGCAGACGTAATGCATGTGTTTATGTGGATTTTCACAATAGTTGGTGTGTTTCAGAATGTTTCTGGGAAAGCAAAGAAAAAACAAACAACTTTCTTGTGTTATTCATATTTCTTTTCTGTCAATGCTGGCATTGTATCTCCAGTGCTTGTTAAAAGACAGCTGCCATTTGTTGGAGGGGGTGTGCTTCAAGAGTAGGCTAGAAGCTCAGTCCTTAATTCAACTGCTGTCTGAGGCAATGGAGCAGAAAGCCCTCAGTGCTACAGGAGGTGCTCACTGCCGCTCTAAGCCAAGGTCTGCATCACGAATAAAAGCAACTAGGCTGTTGCTAGTTGTCAAATAAATGCAAATACTCCTGATATTTCAAAGTCACTTCAGAGAATGCTCAGTTTGTGTCTAATGAAAGTCTAACGTGTTAGAGGTTGCGAGATGTGCATTGCAAAGCAAGATGTGGTTAGGTTTTCT
Source organism: Pterocles orientalis (assembly GCA_011057875.1). NCBI lineage: Eukaryota > Metazoa > Chordata > Aves > Pterocliformes > Pteroclidae > Pterocles > Pterocles orientalis. Next base: position 1,328,873 of record WKFP01014225.1, read on the forward strand.
TTGCAAGTGAAACCGGAACAATGTGCGATTTGCCTCTTTCATCTCTTGATTTGTGCCCCCTTTTTCAGATCTTAAAGCCTACTGCCTTAGGCATAAATATTTTAATTGATATATTTTTCGAATGTATTTGTAAATACATCCAAAATTTTATTCCTTGATATTTAGGAAACTGCAGCACACAGCTCTTGGAATGCTGTAGTGTGCATTATTGCCGTGAGATGTGTGAGTCTTTAAAATAGCTCAGCTGTAATAGCAATATCTCATACAAGATTAGCTAAATTGATCTGTCTCTGAGAACCCCTAAATCCTGTTGTTTGTTTAAAGTTCACCCTCAAGTGCTTAAGGTTAATAAGGACTTACCAAAGTCTTAAAATAAAAAATGTTGACAGCTGAAAGCCAAGTGTGGACTTGTTCATATAAATAATATCACCACGCTGTCTGAGGAGAAAGTTAGAACTGGAATGTCAAGGCTGGTGCAGGATGAGATTATGTTATATTGACAGAGCAGGGTGGGGATGCAGGAACATGGCCTGTCTTACACAGCCCTGCCAGCCTTTACTTTTACAACTACAACCTTGACTCAGATTTAAAAATGAAAGGGAAAATTTTAAAATCATATGTGAGATAGAGATTGATCCAGATAGACTGTCTCCTTTCAGCAGACGTCAGGCTTTGCATTTCATCACTCGGTACAGGAAGATGAAGAGTGAGTGGGAAATGGTGGTGACACATCCTGTTCCCATTATATAGAGCTTTACCCAAGACTCTCTTCTTAATGGAAAAGAATTAGTTAATTAAGAGGAAAGCCAAATTAAAATGACGTCAGTTCTCTATTTACAAATCTGTATTTTGAATGAAGAAGGGATGTGTGCAAACAGTACTGTTTCATCAGAGATGGTGCAAGGTTGTGTATCACATCAAACTATTCATTTGGCTAAGTGTAGAAAGACAAGTCAGGGTGGAGGAGAGGAGGACGAGGAGAAGGAGGAGTACTGAAAGTTAATTGTTTCCTGTTTGCTCCTCCTTTTCCTTTTTAAAGTTTTTAAGTGGGAGTTGCTCTTGTGTTTCTTTTCCTCTCGGTAAAGAGGTACAAGTCTTAAAGTAATGGGTAATGAAATCCTCACAAATTAAAACATTTTAGTAACTATTGATGTATTAATGTATAAATTGGTCAGTGGGGCAACTCAGACATAATTATTGCTGTTCATCTGATTTTCATCATGTCTCGTAATGTCTGAGATATTCTTTGAACCTTTAATTTCTAGAGTCATGCAATGGTGATACTAGTTTAATGTTTTTATATTCATACTTCCTGTGGTGATAAAGAAAATTTTAATACAAAGAATATGGTTCCTTAAAGTTATTTTCCCTAAGTTCTATTAACTATTAGCAAAAGCTGCTTTGCTTTTGAGTGGTAAATCTGAAGTATTAATGGTGCTTCCTAGGAGACATGAGTCATGTTGCCAACAACACATTACTCCTGAATACCCAAATGCCCCACAGTTGCAGCTGTTGTGTGGTTGCATACCTCTTGTATGAAGTTTTCTCACCCTTGTGCCAAGCCTTTAATTGTGGGATAAATCTGACTGGCAGTGCAGGACTCTCATGACTGATTTATTTAACGTGACTCACAGTAACTCTGCGTACAAAAGGAGCTGTATGAAATGGCTGGTAGTCAAGCACACAGATACTATTCTATCTTAAAATTTCATAGTGAGTCTGAACATCCCAGAAGTTTGCAAGAGTCTTCCAGATGACCCTTTAATTAATCCTGGTATTTGTGCCAAGATTAAGATCCAGCAGTTGTCCATGACATCAGTCCATTTTGGTTTTTTTTCTGCAATTTGAGGATGGAATCTGCCCTTCTTGCCAGGGTAATGATCTGTTTCAGTAGTTCGCTTCTGAAGCTTAACAGAAGCAAAGTGCTTCCAAATGACTGAAGGGAAAATGTTTTTATTCAACAGAAGAAAGAGGCTTTGTCCTTAACTTGATAATGATACCTAGCCTTTACTTTCCTGACAAGTTCATCCTCGAAACCAACTCTCATCTACGTTTGTCTTCTGTAAAAGTTCATAAGCCAAAACATTAGTAGCAGAAGTCCTATGTGAAAGCTGATCTTCTGTGTGATACTTCTGTCTGTGGATTGTCTTAGTAATAAAGCAAGACCTTCTTAAGGGTCAAGTATGAAATTTTCAATCTGTACAAGATATATCTTTATATCTATTTGTTAGGATTCTAATAATCTCTGTTCCCCACAGGAAACCCCCTAGTTTTCTGCTTTCCGACTCTACCAGAGCATTAACTTCCTATTTAACTCATTTCACTGGTGATCTTCAGCATAATGTCAAAATTGAGTCTCAGTACTATGTCAGCAATGAGTTTGTTTATGATTCAGGAAGAAGGGGTTATTTAGATTCCTTGTTCATTATTACTGGAATCTTGAAATAGCAAAAAAAACCCAACCAAAAACCCCAAGGAAGTATACTTTCCAGAAGACATTTAAATGCACTCAGGTTTGGAAGATGGACAACAAAATTTAGACCAAGAAAGATAAATCACTGAAGTAATCTCAGATTATATTGCTAAGGAAAACACAAATATTCTCCTTCAAATTGTCCTATTATTGCAAGTCTGCAAAGACAAAATATGACCATTGTTCATTTTCATTCTTAATTTGTCAGAGGCATATGGGTCTAATGTTGGCTTTTTTAATGTTTTTCCCTCCCCTGCGCCCCGAGTTATTTGGTAATATTCTTGTGGCAAAGAAGCCATTACAGCTAGCTGGAGCCAAAATTTTTTACGAGAGCAGCCTGCATAGAGCACTTCATTCCAGTCCTCCAAGCCATCCCATTTCAGAATAAACCCACGAGGACTTCACATAACCTTGGCATTAAGCAATCTGCAGGATAAGGGTTCTGGTTAAAATCTTATGAAATTTTAATTAAAATGTAGCATAAAGAATGTAGATTCAGAAAAAGCATTTCTTTGCACACAATGAACAGTTCATAGTAATGTCAAGTTTCTCTTTAAAGGTTGGACTACAGTGGACCTTCAAGAGAGTTTTTTTTCCTGGTGTCTAGAGAGCTCTTCAATCCATATTATGGTTTGTTTGAATATTCAGCCAATGATACCTATACAGTACAAATAAGTCCCATGTCTGCTTTTGTAGACAATCACCATGAGTGGTAAGAATTACTTTTCCTTTTGTTTTTCAGATATGTTTTCTGTTATTCCCACTTGTAGACAACTGCTCATATTTGCTCAGACATATACATAGAATCTGATCTTTTTAACCAGCAGCAAAATAATTGCATTTCTTTAGACTATCCTGATTTTGTTTTCTTTTGTGGTTTTAAATGATCGAATTTCTCACAAGATCAGCAAAACTATGATTTGGAACGTGTACCATGGGATTGTCTCATAACACAACTCTCTGTGTTTCTTGTACATCAGCAGTCATCTCATGAAAGCAAAATTAGCCTCTTGTCAATTAAAAAAATTAATGAAACAATGGCTTTTTGTCAACTAAGGAGATTAGGGGAGATTTCAAATAAGTGTTACTGTATGTAATTTTATGAGTCTTCTTAAAGAGTACAGAGGTCTCCTTGGTGGAAAAAACACCCCAACATATCTTCCATTCCAATGGAAGGAAATCTATGGAGGTATCTTAATTGGGGACAGGGGGAAGGCTTCTGATTAAGTAGTTCTTAAGCAAAGTCTGTTCATACAGACGTACTTCTAAAATAGTTATCAAGAATTTTTGCATAATCTTATTTTCACAATTATAAGCCAGTTTAAGTCACCCTCAATTGATTTAAGCCATGGCATCGCCTTATGTCTGTAAAGCTGTGCTGTGACTATTAACAGAGTTCTGTTGTGTAGGTAGGTAGATCACAGTAATAGTGGAATTACAACTGCTCATCTGTGTGGGACAGATATGTACTGAGCTTTTATTTACTGGAAGCCAGTTATGAAGAATGAATACCAGAAAGGAATCTCGTTACTAGTTTTAATAGAAAATTAAATGGATATTTGCATTCAGCTCAGTTGGTTGAAGCAACCTACCTGCTGCAAAGCTGCAACAATAAGTGGCATACGCTGTATTGGGAAAGCAGAACAGTCTGGCAAAAAGGGGAGGAAAAAGCCTTATGCGATATGCAGCTTCTGACAACATTTTATATTCATCTCTGGCTTCTGCAGTGCCAGACCAGAGACCTTGGGGGTGAGGGAGACATGCACCCATCTCTTTCTGGGAGTGCTGATGGCAGTGACAGCACTGGTCTTGTACAACCTCAGGGGGAATTCAGCTGTGACAAGCAGTTAACGCATGGAAGGAGAAGGCTCTGCATGTCACATCCTCATCTTGCAAACCCTGTGTACAGGCAGGTATAATAACGCCCTAATCTTTCAAAGTGTTGCTGAGGATGCATAAACAGAAAGTTCAAGAAATGTTATTTTCTTTGGAAAAGATCACTAGACTTAAATCTAGTTGCAGAGACGTGGAGGATTTTTCACAATGGATATTTATTCTCATGGGAATATTTGCAAAGACCCTACTATTTCAGAGTTGCTGCACTCTGGTCTCAAATCCGTCAAACTCCCTCCCTCCTCCCCAGCCCTCCTTATACACCTGACAAAATGACACTAATAGGGGAAGAAAGAGAGAGAGGAGAGGAGGAGATCATTTAGATGCCATTGACATAGGCTGGAGAGCACTGTGACACATAAAAAGCTTCCAGCCACTGTTCGTGAAAATATGTATACAACTCCATAATCACGAGTCAGAAGAGGGAGCAAGGAGCCACTTGAAATGGAAAAGAGAGACAGCAAGGACAGTCAGGCTGGGAAAGGGCAGACGAACCTTTGGCCTCCCAGTAGCATGAAAACAAGTTACTCCTGTATGGGGTGTGTAAAGAAAACAGACAGTGGCTATACTTTTGGAAGATATGGTTGTATAAAGAGGGTAGTCTGGAAGGGGTTGATTGGGTTAATATGGATTTGGCATTTTTGAGAAATTGCAATTTAGGTATCAGGGATTTTCCACACCCTGTAGACTTGCATTTTTTCAATGCCTTATTAAGAATGTAAAAGAAACACAAGAAAGAAACAAAAATAGCACAATTTAGACATAGCTATCTGCTTTTAAAGTGCTGTTTGGAAATGTATGTAAGTTTGGATGACAGAGCAGTCTACAAACCACAAAGTTTCAGTATAACGATTTTAACTCTTTCTCTTCCAGGTTCAGGTTTAGTGGTCGAATTCTTGGTCTTGCTCTGATACATCAGTATTTGCTGGATGCCTTTTTTACACGACCCTTTTATAAAGCCCTCCTCCGAATGTGAGTGGAATTGTTCTGTCTCCTTTTTTGTTTGCTTCCTTCCTCATGGACGATGCCATTTTGTGTATGGATAAATTATAATGTTTTATTGTCAAAGAAGACAGGCCATTATTTATAATTTAATAATTTCATTTCAATCCAGAACTTTTTTAAAAGTTTACTTGTTTCCACTTGTGGTTGTTAGCCAGTTATGTAGTAATTCAGAATGTTGTTTCTGATCAGTATGAAAATTTTGTGTTTTGTTTTAGCCATGTTACTAGCTATCTTCTGCAAAATCTTATGTTTGAAGTTTTACAATGAAATGCTGTGGTTTTATTCCAGGTATTAATAGCATTCTTACTCATTTGTCTTGTACTGACTCACAGAATAGGATATGAATCATTTCAAAACTTAGACTGCAAACCCCATTCTCAGAGGTAGACTGATTGTTGTTAATCTCCACTTTGAGGAGCTTTACTTTGATACACTTTAGTCTTTGTTTTCAGAACTACTACTCCTGTTCTGGCTGAAACAATGAGAGCTGCACTTGCTCAGCATATCTGTAATTTAAGACTTAATGCACTTAAGGTGCTTCACTTTTTGTCCTCTGTTTGAAAAATGTTTTTTGAGGAGTCTAGTATGTAGTAATGCATCCATTCCTATTGCATGTATATTTTAAAAGTACCTAAATGCTAACAGCATCATTTTATAAGCATGAGGACTTGTCCCAGATGGACTTAATATTGTGTGACTGCTAAATTAAATTAATTGTTTAACCTGGTCTTTCTCTAAACAGTAAAATTAAAAATGAGGGGTGGCCACCTTTGCATATGGCCTAATTCATTTAACTTCCCCATCTAAGCCCTGGACCTTTGCTTTCCTCAGAACTGATGAGCCATCCAGACTGCCTCTGCAGATGGGACATTGTTGCCCAATCCATCAACTTTGATGTAAGGGCTATTACTGAAGGATGTCACTTAAACTACACTTGAGCATCCAACTAAAATTACAGGATTTTCTTCTGACTTTATATGGACCCAAGAATAGAAGCAGGCAGGGAACCCTGCAGTTGAAGAGCACCTTGCTTAGTGAATAGCCCCAGTGTCCTGTTTCACAGAACAGGATTTAAGGAATTAAGAAGAATGGCAGAAATTGCCACCATGGTATTTAATACTACAAACAGATAACATGTCAAAGTTTTGAGTAGTAACTGTTAAAAGACAGCAAGGGGCAGCTTGCTTACAGGTTGGATTTGTAAAAGAAGGACCATGTAAGGGGAAATAAGGCAAAAGGTAAAAAGATATTTCTGTGGTAAGCAGGGTATCTGAACAGACTTGTTTGGACAGTGAAGAAATGAGAGAAAGGTGGCAATGTATTCATATAAGCAAAAAGGATAATAGTTGCTTGTTGCAAAAACTTACAATTTCTTTTATGATTTGAATTTTTTGTTTCTTCAATCTATGTATTTTCATAATTCCAAAATATTCTTCACAGGAAACATGGGACAGACTCACCATAAGCTTAAAAAGCAGTGTGTCTTGAGATTAATAAATTCTGGAGTTTTGTATATTAACAAAATAATTTTGTGGTATACAGTAACTGCTATTATGAGGCAAATAGAGATTTGAAGTAGTGTCTTCTTTATTCTATTGTTTTTTCTCTTGGCTCTCATTCTCAGTCTGTTTTTCAGGGATGTCCTATCTGAGTTAGTTACTTATCACATACTACTGCCATCATCTTTATTTGTGTTTTCTTCTTTATGTTAGACTCTGTGACCTGAGTGATCTGGAATATCTTGATGAGGAGTTTCACCAGAGTTTGCAGTGGATGAAGGACAACGATATACATGATATCCTAGATCTCACATTTACTGTAAATGAAGAAGTTTTTGGGCAGGTGTGCAAGGTTCTTAATTTATTTTCCTTTGTGTATGCTACTGCTAGATAACCATTTATTTGGACAGAAGAATGATTATCATTCCATGCTGATTTGAACTTGTTTTTAGAAAATTCTGTTTGATGAAAACAATGTTGAAATCTAAAGAGGAATTACTATTTGTAACCAGTCAAACATGTCTTTCTGGTTAAGGAGATTTTCTGAAGACTATCTGAAATATCAAAATTTTTGTTTGCTCTGCGGGAGGTACTTTACCTGAATTTAATTGCAGCAAAGTTAGCATTCAGAAGTATTACAACACCTTTGTTACGATATTACTTAGAAGACTTCACTACTTTAGTCGTGGTAAAAATTGTTTCTTAGCTTATTCATCATACTAAATATGAAGATACTTTAGAATAAATGGGATTTTAAATACAATTTTGTAGAAAAAAAATTTTTTTTGTATGTTCTCTTATTTCACATATTCCAGTTTGCTAAAGTCAGTCTTGGCTAATGCTTTTGAGGAATTACTTCAACTTAAAAAATTCAAATTCTTAAAATTCTTTCTTTGTAATACTGTGTTGTCACTTGGTCATTTTTTTTCCGAAGATCACAGAAAGAGAACTAAAGCCAGGAGGTGCCAACATCCCAGTCACTGAAAAGAACAAGAAAGAATATATAGAAAGAATGGTGAAATGGAGAATTGAGAGAGGAGTTGTACAACAAACAGAAAGTCTAGTTCGTGGTTTCTATGAGGTAAAAAATGAAATTTAGTTTCTTCCTTTATCCTCCCCAAATATTATTCTCCTCATATATGTTTCCCAAATACAGAGTTACAAAAAAGCAGATACACATATAATCAGAAGTGCCCTTACAGATATTGGAGGGGAGGGAGAGGGAAAGAAAAATAAAATTTTTGTTAGTCATTGACTTAAACACTATGGTTACATATCTTCCTCAAAGTGGAAAATACATTGATCACTATTTGTATGATTATCAGTGAATGCTTGCTAAAGTGACCCATCTGTTTCTTCATTGGGCCTTAGAGGTTTTTCGTGTGCATGCCGTACTCAGTGTAGCACGGTATACTGAGTGTATTTCAGTGTATTTCTCTCTTACCTGTTTTAATGTGGATAATTAAATAGAATGTATTGAACTTAATTTGCCTGAAATAATTCATTATTATTTGCCAATAGAATTATCTCCCAATCGCTGTGATCCTCTAATGATACTGAATGGAACTGCAGTATAAGAAAAAGAAATCCATTTATTTGCCCTTAAACAGAGAAAAAAACTTAAGTCTTTCCATTTATGAGAGAAATGTTACTGATAAATGTCTTAGAAGAACACGAGCCTTTTATGGGGAGGCAAAAATCAATAAATGAAGAAATATTGCTCTGCATTTTATTTCCTTTCACAGGTGGTTGATGCGAGGCTCGTGTCTGTATTTGATGCCAGAGAACTGGAACTGGTTATTGCTGGAACAGCAGAAATTGACTTGAGCGACTGGAGAAACAATACAGAGTATAGAGGAGGTAACCTTAATTTTAATTTGTTCACTGCCAGTGTTGGGGGGCCTGGAATTACCCAGTTTCCAAGGCACTAAAGAACCATTGCATGAGATACATCTTTAGTATCTTCTGATCTTCTGTGATTGTTTGCATTAGGAGAAGGTAATTTGTCCATTTTAGTTTGCTTTATTGCTTCCCCATGCAGCTCTTCCCTTTCTGTTCTTGCCTGGAAAGTGTAACAGCAGTCTGCTTCACGGAAAGTGCTGTGCTTACCTGCACACTGGTAGGGTACCACTCAGACACTGGAGACAAATGGAAATGGCAACCATTCTTAGTAGGATCTACCTCTTTTCCACTCTCAAAGACAATAGGACCCAGTGACTGCAGGCTGGCAGCTGAGATAATTTGGGAACAAGGGAAGATTTGGGAACTACGTTGAGAGAGATGTTTGCAGCATCATTCGTAGGTTTAGTTATATAAAAAGCACAGCATATGTCAGAAATTGGCATTCCTGTTAGTGATTGATTAATGGAAGAAATGCTTGCAAAAGAAATTTTACTCCATTTTTCATAATAAATTAATTCTCTGCCTTTAAGATCTTTAAGCATTTCAGGAGAATTATTCTCTCACCTCCTGTATTTTGCTGCAATTGGGTAAGAAATATTTATATAAATATATATTATTGTGACTAGGGCCAAACTAGGAAAAACTTATTAACTATTCTCTCAACCACTTTTGTTGCACCTAAAGGTATAAAGGCTTTTCTTGTTTTAACAGGTTACCATGACAATCACATTGTAATTCGGTGGTTCTGGGCTGCTGTGGAAAGATTCAACAATGAACAACGACTAAGACTTTTACAGGTAAAGAAATCAGGTGATCTGTGTAGAAATAGTGTGCACCATTAAAATTAGATGCTAAACTAGTCCCATCCAGCTTTATGACATCCAAAAATGCTGGTGATGCTGGCTAGTGGGAATAATCTGACAATCCTCAGAGACTAACTAACAATTTTAAGTGACTGACACTCACAGCTATTTTACATTAAGACTAGTAAAGCTAGAAAATGAAAACTGTGTAATTGGTTATATCATTAGGTAGAAATTTTAATAATTGTACAGCTTAGGAAGGAGAATGCTTAGATGGAAGTTAAAGTGCCTCATATGGGTGACTTCAATGGGTATGCTGTTATACACAAATTTCCAACGTGCACCATCTGTGTATCCAGTATCAGTGATGTTTTGTATGTGCTGGCAGTTTGTTACAGGCACATCCAGCATACCTTATGAAGGATTTGCCTCTCTACGGGGGAGCAATGGTCCGAGAAGATTCTGTGTAGAGAAGTGGGGGAAGATCACTGCTCTTCCAAGGTACAACTGTGTGCACTAATGCTAGAGATACTTTAGAATATCAGTTACCAAGATAATAGATAATAACTGTTTGAGAAACAAACAGGTTTTAACTGAAGATGCACATACGCTCTGCCTTACATGAAAACTTACTTCCCATTGTTCTAGTGTCTGATGCATCCGTTTTTCTTTGAACTCAGTTTTTTTTTTTTTCTTGTAAGATGGATAAGGGAGTGTAACTGTGGCTGACATCCATACAATAAGGCTTTTTTCATGGAAAATTATATTAGAATGATAACTACTTCCGAATTTGATTTTTTATACTTTGATTAAATGTGCAGTATTTACTTCCTGAACATGCAGTTCATTTCTTAAGAGCAAAGATTAATATGAATTAAAATTAAATACCATTTGTGACTCTGAGTGAAAGCTAATATCAGACTTTTCACTTTTTGGATTAGACACACAGCCTTACAGTATAGTTTAGTTGTGTAATTTCTATGCTTTGTCTGATGTCAGGAGTGTTAGCAAATACAGAAGAGGCAAGTTATAAACTGCAGAAGAAGTGTATTTTGAGGAGGGAGTAATTTGACTTAAGGGGCAGCACAGGGACAAAAGAAGGTGAAGATTTCAAAGAGCACAAGTAGAGTCAATTGAAATATGTGAAAAAGGTAAAGGAAGAGCATGGGAGTCCAAGATATGAAACCAGGAGTTGAGTTGTACAAAGCAGGTTCTAGCCTTTTCTATACTGTGATTGGGCTGATACATCTCTAGATTTCCTTTCATCCAGTTCTGTAAATTCTGTAGCCTCTAAAATGCTTAGCAGTGGTTAGAAATACAGATTAGTATGCAGAGTGTGGGTGAACTAACTCCACTTAATCAGATCTCAGCTTTAATATGCTGCTTATAGCCTGTGGTAGTAGTTTTGGGTTGGGCTCATCCATGGAGGAAATTCAACCCTAATTCTAGGCCATTCCTTTTAAACAAGATTCCTCACGAATAACTTGCATTGAAAGTCTCTTTTTAGAAGCAAGGCGGCTGTCAGACACATGGAGAGTTTCTTTGACCAACACCACTTAGCTTTGTCCTCCGGCATTAAGTCAGAGGCAGAGACGTCTCTTGGGTTGGCTCCTGCCTGCAGGCTGCCATTTGAACCGCACAGCGAAAGTCAAAGATGCAGAAGTGGCACTGTGAAATCCACAGGCACAGCAGGTAGCTTTTAAACAAAGCCATCCTTCCAGTTTACAGTACAAATGAGAGCCAGGCAACTGAGCATTAAAGATAAGCAAATTCTGGAAAGTGCTATTTCAAATCAAATACTCTAATATCTTTTGGAGGCCTGGTGAGTCTACTTATAGTTTGATGATGATTGACCTATGGACTACCTTTAATTCTGTTTAAAAAGAAAATTCTTTGGTTTTTTTAAAGTGATTTCTGACTTCAAAATGTAAGATTTCTTTGTGAGTTTAAGTAAGAAAAGAGATTGTGGTAGTTTTTCCATGTAGTCTCTAATACTGGAATTTCTGGTGCTAACAAGCACAGCTTGCAGTGTGGAAATGGTCAGGACATGCCTGAACAGGATGATCACAGTTTCCTCTGAAAAGGTTGCATAGAGCCCTGGTTGTAATAAACTGCAAAATAAAACTGTTTCCTGTAGACCAACTTGGAGAAACACGCTGAGAATCTTTACTACCGTAAGGTGTTCAGCAAGCGAAGGGAAAATGCCAGCTCTTCACATTTAGGAGAAATTTCATTATAATTCCCTTGCTTAGGAAACATTGACTTTTGTCTCTCTGGATAGTTTTTAACATACAAGTGTGAGAATTAAACTTAACAACATACTTTTTTTTAAAAATAAACAACTGCATATGACAAACATCTACTGTTTGGCGATTCCTGGCATTCATATGTGGAACCTTGATCTCATAAAAAATAAATTATCTTCTCTGTTTATGGTTAAATGGGCTAAGCCCTAAGCAGAAAGGAGTATTTGCATTTTTACATATACACTTCAGCCTGCCCCTCACCAGCATCAAAGATTTGGTGTGCAAACATCAAGTAGTACTGGCTTGAAGGTAAGAGGTAGTTAACAACACGACCCAGAATGGCAAACTTTCAAGAGGTTTCCAAACCAGCCCTGCATGTGTAAACACATGGCTGGATATGCTGAGAATGCTGCCCTAGGACTCTGTGACTCTTACTGATTCTCAGATAACCAAAGAATTTGTGTTAAAGCACCGTCACTCACTGTCACTCACTCGTAGCAGTGCTATACTTTGCAAGTTGCCTTTGATTTCAGTGGGAGTGCTTGTGAAATTTGTTAACACTTGGAGTGAGGGTGGAAAAAGCCAGAACTCCACAAGTCAGTGGACTTTATGTATCTTTCTAAAAAACCTACTGCACTGCTGAGAATACTTAAGAATACCTGTCCCCGTCGCTTCCTGATTCTGAGACACAGAAGGAAACTAATATAGTTAATTAGGTGTGTGACTGTGGTCAAAGGAGCTGTGAATATAAACACAAAAGTATTCACTAGATGTCTGTCTAGTTCCCACTGTTCTGCCTGCTGTGTTATCAGTTCTGCTGAATCAAAGCTGTGAGATTTCGGTGAGGCACATGCCAGGTTGCCTAGCTTGTATCACTGTCTTTTACACTAGAAAGTAAGTAGCATGTAAAAGGCCCTGAAAAGATTAATTATTACAGGTTTAGCTTAACTATTGCTATCCCCAATGCCACTTCTACTCCCTTTTTTCACACTGTGTTGTAGATTACACTAAATCAGTTGAGGGACTGTTACTCTTTCAGTTCACTTACATGCTGAGAAATTGGTTCCAGGATCATTGCTGTACGTTATATATATGTGCTTGTGATGATTCACATGCAAATAGTATTTATGCACAACTGCTGGATTTTGACCCTAAGTCACTCTATTTTAACGCTGTAATCAAAAGGAAAGGGAGATTAATTGGGAATCTGGACTTCAGGAACCAAGATGTTTTTTCATGCTGTCATAAAATGTGAGTCCAGGAAGATGAACAGTTAGTGCCTACGGGGTTTGAAATGCTGGAATGGGAAAATACTGTCCAGAGGGGAAAAAAAAACCCCACAACTTCTCCAAGACTTATGAAGCTACTTGTTAGGGTGAGAAAGGCACACGTTCCCTCACAAAACAAAGATCTTAAGTTTTTGTCTTTTTTAATGACTTGGTTTTCCAAAGTAGGTGATGGCATTTTCAAAATAGCTCTCAAAGTTAAGATAAAACTCAGTTATCTTAATAAATGTAAACAATATGCTGGCTTACTATGAAAACAGTTTGTAATTAATCCCTTGCTAATTATATACTATATCTTTTATAATTTGTGGTTTTCCAGCCCACACAGCATGATCCATAGTTCTAATGAGTGGCTGTAAGCCCCATGCAGCAGAAGCATGTGGTTAGACTGTTAATTGCCCAAGACTCTTCCACGGGATCACCAAATTCTACTTGCCCATTTGCTGCTGGATTTAAATCAGTCTCTTTCTTCAAAAGGCAATTTAATTTTTTTATATTTTCCTTTTTTTTTTGGTTAAGTGCAGGGAATGCAATAATAATTTAATCTATATCACAGATATTACTTTGTCAGGTTTTAGGAAAGGCAAACAAGAAGTACATAGAAAGCTTTCCTCCAGGAGTCCTAGACAGTTGGAACGGTGGAGAAATTTCACTGGGCCCCTAGAATACAGGGTGGAGAAATGCCCTCTCTGCTATACAGCATGAACTAGCAGGGTACTTCTAAGTGTACTGTATTTGGGGAGAGTGCAAAATTCAGCGCTTTTTAAAGTGATTGCATATTTGATGTTTGGACTGTGTTTATAATAACAGTGTTTATAATAACATTTGATGTTTGGACTGTTTTTATAACAACAGTGTCACCTTCTGCACTTTGTATACATTTCTTCAGCCTTATATTTTTATGACACTATAAGGCTTGTAACTGAGTGTTTCACTTTTCAATGAGGGTTTGTAGTGGACTTGTGATCTTAACAACCGCGATTAACCCACTTCACTTCATGCTCCATCCCCATAGTTGGGAGCTGAGAGCCACTTAAAACAGCAATTAATAAATTTGCTCCCGTGGAAGGCAGCCCTTCTGGGCTCAGAGAAAGCTCGGTACAGGTCTGTTGTAGACACTCAGATTTCTGGGAGTGGTTAGGTTAAATGAGGAGTTATGTTTGCTGTGAAGAGGGACCTTGTTCAGTCTTTCCATTGACATTATACATTTACACTTAATATGGGTCATGCTAATGAAGGGCATGTCATTGCTGGAAAAGTTAGTTCTTCAGTTGAATTATATTTAAATAACTTCTGTGATATGTTTTATTACAAAAGAATAGAGTATTTGTAAACAGAGACCTGCCAAAATACAACAAGGTTTTTATCCTCTAAAATCAGTACAAAGCGAGGCTTTGGTATAAAGCTTCAGAGCAGAAAAGGTGCCTCCTCCAGCTTCTCTTCACATCATTTCTTCCTCAAGAACCCACTGAATTAATAGTTGTTGTATCTATTTCACTAGAACAGACTCATACACTATAGTGTTTTAGAAAGTATTATCTTTAGCCTGCCCTGAGGTCAGGCGATGATATCTATCCCTTATTCTGCTAAGAGGGGAAACCTTTATTGTCTCCCTTTTCATTCCCTGGAAGAGGTTTTGAGAGTCAGTTCCAAGTGTGTAAAAAAAGTGAGGTAGATGGACTTTAGAATCTGAGAAATAAACCACATGGTTGTCCTCTTAAGAAAGCAGGATGGTATGCTAGAGCTACGTGCATAGTTTTGTGTAATTACAAAAAGTATTATTCTAAAGATTGTTGGCTTGCAGGGCCCAATACGTACATAGTGTGAATCAGCACAAGCAGTAACTTCCCAAGAACATGGTCCATATGCCAAGGAAATGTAGAAGGAAGAGCATCTAATTTGTCTGTCCATTACTACAGTGGGATTGTTTCCTCTATATCTAGGGTATTTTTTAATGTCTTCAAATCTAATATCTTATGCATATTCAATGTACTGAAGTATCTTGTTTATGATTACAAATACAGTATTCAAGTATCATCACAGTACAGAAAAAATACTATTTCTCAGAAGATACATTTAAAGCCAAGATTTCAGAACAGACTATTTGAATTGTACTGTTTTATCATTCTTTTCTCATGCACATTTAATGGATAAAGTTTATCTCACGCCTTTTGGGCTGTCAGTGTGTATCTAAAGACCTTCATAAATGCTTCTGACTGGCTTATCTTAATTAGAAAAAAGTAGATTAAACCTCACTACCTGTTCTGTTGGAAAACATCATTTGACAGAACAAAGTCTTCTAGAAGAATACTATCTGCCCATCTCTATGCAAGCACATACCAGTCTGTGTGTTCTCTTTTGAACTTTTTTGATCATGTACTTCTTCACCTCCTCTTTTTTCCCCCCTCAGGGCTCACACTTGTTTCAATCGCCTGGACCTTCCCCCTTATCCATCATTCTCTATGTTATATGAAAAACTGTTGACAGCAGTTGAAGAGACAAGTACTTTTGGACTTGAGTGATACACAAACCACAGTGCCCAGCTCATTGGACTTTTGTGGATATGTCTTCTCAAGGAATGAATGAACATTTGTATTGGACTTCCTGAAGGAAAATTGTTTCACGGTGCAATTCAAATAATAAGGTTCCATGAAAGAGCTTATGAAGCAATTAAAAAGCATTGGGGTAGTGGCAGAATTCTCTACAGTGCAACTAGAGTGTGCCGTATGTGCAGGGAAAACCAAGTCTTGCAATCCATGGTTTTTCAGGATGGCCAAACTTCTCAAGTTTGTGTTCTGAGCAAACAAAAACATGATCCCATGTTGTGATCGACCTGGCTATTGCTAAACTGACATGTACCCAAAAACTGGATTTCATCAAAGTTGTTGAATAGAAAATGCAAGTCAAAATGTGAAATCATTCAGCCCCTTACCTACCCAGTAAATTATCAAAAAATCTTATGGGGGTTTTTTTTCAGTTACTTAAGGTACATTAATTTATGCCATATGTTACAATAGCGTATCCAGTACTTGCTTTCCCTAAGATTACAAGTGCCTGCATGGTGTGCAGCACAAAGCTCAAGTTCCTGGGACAGAAGTGAATTGGAAAGTCAGCAACAGAAGAGGTAACAACAACAGTTTGCATTAAAGAGGTTTGTGGAAATGTGTTTGCCAGTGGTATGTGTGACAAAAGATGAGCTGTTACAATGAACTTAATAACTTAATAAGACTGATTTTATGCTTTATACTGCATGGAAACTATTTTAAGAAAAAACTAGCAATTTATCACAGCATATCAGGAAAAAAAAACCCTAACAGTGACTTCTGTTTATTTTTATAGGTTCATTATATTATGTTTCTTGGAGTGTCAACAGGAAACACGCTAACTGAAACGTATTTCTGTTTTTGTCACTTTCCATGATTGAACAGACATTCTGCTAGTGTTTATTCTTTAAGCACTCTCAAGGGAAAAAAAAAGCCTTTTATTTTTATAAGAGTAAAAAATTCCCAAAAATATTTTGCACTGAATGTACCAAAGTTGAAGGGACATTATGATCTGACTGATAGCAAACTGTATCACTACCAAGTATCTATAAAAATGCTTAGGAACCAGGCTTTCTTCACAGTGCCAGGTCTATAGATATAAGGACTGTGCACATAAGTAATAATTTTATAATACTATATGATATTGTAATATGCATTTATTTTAAGTGCATATGGGTCATTTTTCATGCATTGGATAACTTAATACAGTGGAGTTTAATACAGATATTTCATAGGCTCCCCACAGCTTTTTATTTGTACAGCACCATAAAACACTAGCTCACTTGGAAACCCACGAGTAACCTGCTTTAAAGTGAGCCACTGGTCATAACGCCAGTGTCCCATATCAATGAACACCTACAAGATGTAAACTGTTTATAGTGTCTGAGCTTGCATTTTCACTGAAAAATAGTTTTCTTATCAAACGTTATTTGAAATAGTTTTTTATGGCATATCAAACACTGCATGGACACCAATTTCTTTATGCTTTATTTTGCTGAAATACACGAGGCTTGCTCGCATCTATTTTTGGTACTTTCCTCCAGATGGTCTTGTGGAACCCTTGTGCAGCTGGGCACTCTTTCTTATACAGCTGCTGTCACGCAGTGTATCCACCGCATTTTAAAATTACAGGAAAGTTGCACTTGGATACTGGATGACAAAAACGTTAATCTAGCTTTGCGCTAGCCCTCTTGATAGCACTGAAGCACAGCAAGCCCTGTTCTGAGGGACAAGTAGCTTTTGAAGAAACATTCTCACTTTGGAGGCTCTTGAAAGGGCATCTCAGGGAGGTATTCTGCTTGTTCCTGTGGGTGTTTTTTCCCAACAGAGGTGAACATCTATGGAGGTGTCATCAGCAAAGACTGCCACTCCACCCTGCAAGTCAGAAGGAAGGTGCAGCTGTGGTGGTGGCAGCAAAGACTGAGAAAACCCTTCAGGCTTACTAAGAAAATGTTACTTGTGCAAAGGAAAACCCACTTGCAAAATCAGATTGAAAGCATTCTTTTATTTCAGGAATGATTGAGCTTCTGCATGACATCTGGGACTCACTTCAGTAACATAGGTTTTCTTATGCTACCTCTGGCTGGTATGAAGTAGCAAAGAAAAATCCAAACGTCACCTTATTTTTACACACGTATTTATCAGTCTTTGCTAAGATTGCATGTCACAGATCCTAATGCACATCTCTTTTCAGAACATGAATGAGCAGTAGGCAAACTGATTTTTCATCAGACCACTCCAGCATGGCTCGTGTTTCATAGGATCCATTCACTGAGTAGCTCAAACTCTGGCACTCAAAGCAGAATGCAACTTTTGATTGGTTGAAGGACTGCAGAATTTTGATTTTACAATACTGTATTATCTGTGGTCTAAAAAGGAGATTTCCCCGGTGGAAACTGTATCTACAAGTTTTGAACCAGAAACTCTTTGGAATTAAAAGTTTAAATATTTGGCACAAAAGAAGTTTATACTAGTCTGCCTTTTAAGTTATGCTTTTGTACAAAACTAAAACAATAAAAGCATCTTGTCAATTTTTATTTAAATGTATCTACTGCACACATTTGTTGTATATTTATGCATGTAAAAATAATTGAAATCAGTCATGATGATCCGGTATTGTGTAAAGATGTGACGACGTCACCAGTGGGGCAGCTGTCAGTTTAAAAAAAAAAAAAAAAAAAGAGGCTAAATTAAAAAAATCCAGAATCCTTGTAGCATTAAGACCAAGAGAGATGGAGGAGAAGCTGCTGCTTCCTCCTTTGTTACCAACGTTGCATGGGGGCTCTAGAAAAATGCTATTTGAAAGTGATGAGGAGTTGGCTGCCCAGCTATGGCTACCTGCGGTGCCCCGAGCACTTGGCTGGCTCTTTGTGATAATATAAGCAATGTTGCTCCTCTGAAGAGATTAGCAGGGAGTGAGTATGGGAAGGAAAGCCTGAGCTTTCTCAAATACCCACACCTCCTGGCTACTGCTTGGAATATTCTCTCTTTGGTGTGGGAAGCCATTCCCGTTAAACGTGTCCCAAGAGAAAGCCAACTTTCATGTCCTGCAGACAACTGCGCCAGCCGCTGATGGTGCTTTTGCTTATGATGTGCTGTGGCAGGCAGGAGGGTCCAGGTAGAGAAAGACTGAGACACCTTTCTGAAAGCTCTTTATCTGCTCAGAGCTTTTCCAAATGGCACTAATGAGCTTTGCATTTAGGGAGAAAAAAAAAGCCCATCAACCTGAAGCAGACAAAAGGTTCCCTGCAGCTACAGTATGATGACAACTTGTATGAACGTAACCTTCAGCATCTCCATCAGACACAGTCTGGCTGGGGAGGTGCCTGCAAGAGTTAAAGTGAGGTGCCTGTGTTCCCTACTCTGCTGGGAAGCAAAGCCACACATTGCTAGCTGAAAAGCAGGTAGCAGGTCCCCTGGCAGCATGGCATGTGCCAGTGGCCTCTGTCCCTGGCACCCCAGGCCAGGCCCAACTCATCCCAGGTTCCTGCATCCTGGCCCAGAGCCCAGCAGAGCTGCGCTTTGCTCCCCTGGCGCTGCCAGCAGTCAATTTAACCAGATTGCCCCTAAATACACTGGAAAAGCTTGCAATCGGTGGAATTATACAATGTGGCACCTACTGTAGCAAGCAGTTCCCAGTTCAACATCTACAAGGCAGCAGCAGTTAGGGTGGCAGTGGTTTTGCCCACAGCAGGCAGAGGACAGCGTTCTGCTACCTCTCACACCATCAGCAGCACCTTGCAGGGTAGCACAGCCAACCCTTCTTTCAATCCAAAATAAAATCCAATTTAACACACAATGCTGCTGACCAGAAGCAAACCTTTTCCCCCACCCCCGTCTGCTTTTTTACTTTAGTATTAATCAAATTGCTTTTTTTTTGCTTTTAAACATAATTTTCATTATCCTTGCTGTGAACCTACTATAAAAAGGTGTTAATGTGACTTAGAGAGTATCCAGGGTGAAATCCATCTGCGTACACAGGCCTGCTGGGCACCCTATACACTCCACACTGAAGCGGTTAACCTCGTGTCATGTATGGTGAATATATGTAATCTTTGGGGAAACTGAAAATCTAGGCAGCAGCATGCTGGCAGGACATCAGATAAAAGTTTCTGGCATGAGTTAAATTGGCAAAGCACCGGACTGGTAGTTTGCTCAGTTTAAAATTATAGGAAAGAAAAGAGTTTTGTGGTTTCTCATGTATTTTTAATCCTTTTTTTTTTAAAAAAAAAGCTTCCTTCTGAAGCATTAGTAATGGTGTAATCTGTTCGCTAAATGTAATCTCAGCAGTATTAACTGCAGATGTTTACTGAATTTCTGCAGTGGTGGCTGCAGAGGTTTATGGAGACACTTGCAAGCACACTGTCTCTGGACGGAGGGAACTCCTGTTCACAAAAGGGGAATCTGTGGCAGCTGTGTTTGTGTAAGTTCATTTCCCATAGCATAAAGCAAGTTAATTCTTTTCAGCAAATGAACATTATTTGTATTAAATTATACTAGTAGTTATGTTTTTCTTGCTATTGTTTTTATGTGGAGGGGTAATTTATTCCTGTTAGCACTAATGGGGATTGAGCAATAAATTTTGTCTCCAGTTGCACGATGACAGACTAGCTTTACCATTAACCTTACGGTATTAATACTCAGCCACCACTGCTGTTTCCCCTTCTCATCCTTTCCTCCCCAGGCAAGCAAATGGAACTCCAAGTGAAATTTCAGAATAGTTAGTCAAACCTAGCTTCTTAAAACAGTTTGCCTTTTGGCTTGATTATGCAGTACGAAACAGAACTGCAGAAATGTTATGGGCTGACCAGCTCACCAATTGCAAGTAAAAAATCCTTTACAATTTTATTAGTGCAACCACAGTGTCTGCTCTTGGATTAGTCCAACTTTTTACCTAAATATTTTACAATAAAATAAGAGTTTAGGAGGCTGAATTTGAAATTGCTTGTTTGCTGGAAAAATAAATATACACTAAGTAAATAGTAGGGAAAAAGAAGAACTTTACTGTAAAGCTAGTAAGGCTAAAAGCCTTTTTTCTAACCCATTTTTGTTAGCAGTATGCAAAATTATAAAGCTGACCATATAAACACATAGTTTTCACAGTGTGTGTTATTTATGTTTTCTGTCTCTTTCAAATAGATCACAAGCTTCACAGTGCTTCTGTTTGGTTTCAGAATGACTAGTTTCAGTACTAGACTACTACTATTTAAAATGTTCATTGCTATGAAAAAATTTTTATTCAAACATTTCTAGTATTTTCTAAAAAAAATTTAAAGAAAGGTGTTGTTCAGGTTGAAACTTCATTTAGGGCTGTACTTCATAGGCTTTGCGCAGAGCCATGTTATGCCATAGGTATTTCAAGATAAACTCATGATGAATTTGAGAGTTCTATTTAATATCGGTGACATTATAATGACCTCCTGGTCACTGCTTGGAAAGGCTCCTCCTGACTGTAGGTGAAAGGATGACAGCCAAGAACTCCTCTGGAATGGTTACAATCCATCGTAGTATCTGTATGTGTTCAAAATGCAATTCAAATATCTTTTGAGGACTATGTGGAATAATTACTTACACTCACTGAGTAGCCCCCTTATAAGTCAGCAATTGGAATTTTGAACTTGTTTCCTTTATGTACCAAAGGCAGTCAGATTACTTTGCAGAACAACAATAATAAAAATTTAATTCTGGATATATTCTGACAAATGCCTTAAACTTATGGGAGTGTGAAAGGGAGCTGAGCTATGCTGCTTTCAATCCTTCCTCCCTTTAAAAACTTCTGAATAATGAAAATTGTATTTTGTTTTTCAGTTGTTTCTTTTTGGAACTTTCAGAAACTTCTCACTCAGCCTCTACTAGAAGAAACCTTGTCTACTTAGAGGCTCTCACTAAGGAGATACATCATTCAACTAATTTAACATAACTGACATAAATGTAATGGTCTTTTAAATGTATAGACCCACAAAACTCCACAGGACTCTGGTCTCCCTTATTCTGGGATGCCTTCCAAAGGTGAGCGAGCCATCCTCTCTCTTTTAATTGTACATAATCCTACAACTGCCTAGAGACAATTCCTGACTACCTACGCAGACTGTACCTCTAGCATCAGAGTGGGTTTGTTTATTCTTTCATCAAGAATTAAACTGCTCTCCTTTGCAACAAGAGCAGCTCCCTCCCGTCCATAGGATAAGTTACTCTGACAGCTAGGTTGTGAGCGGTTTAAGAAAAATAGTCCTAAAAGTTATTTGTAAAACGGTTGATTAGGTATCCAAGGGTAAAATATCCTTTCATTTTGTTTTTGCAAAATTAATAATGAGGCAGGGGATTTTTATTGTGCTGTTTTCTATCACCAGAATTTCTCAGCCCCCATGGGCTGCTGCAGGCTGTTGGCTGGAAGGCTGAGTAGCTCTTGCAGTGAGGCAAGTGAGTTCTGATCCAGAAATCATGGCAGTGGGTGATTTATTAGCTTAGTGAGGACTGTGCCTTCCACGGATGGAGGCTTTGTCACACAGGCCATGAACTGGTTTCTTCCGAAAGCTTTTTCATACCTGCATTGCCTGTTAATTTCAATACAAGCAGCTCCTGACATACTCCATTGCCTATTTGGCACCTCTCATTTTAAGTGAAGATTACAATTTTTATGTCTAGAAATACTCATTTAGCAGTATAAATATGGTCAATAAAAGAAAATTTTGCTGAGACATCATATTTGATTGCCATGTTGACTGCAGTTAGACATTGGAGCTGAGTAATTTAAAATAGATTACTGTATGAATAAGCAAATAAATCTCTGAAGACTCATAAATAATGCCAAGAAAGGAATGTAGTTGCAAGTGCTGTAATGATAAGATATGGCAGTTCCACACAGCAGACAGAGCATACAAAATGTGACTATGGCATAGTGATAGAGAGAAGACACGACTGAAAAAATGGGGATGGAAAAAAGACTACATTGTGCAAATAGGGAACAGGACAGTGAGCTGTGCTGACCACTGGGTACATAAAAGGGGATAGTTTTTGCTTGAAAATTAGAGTATGATAATATACCCAGGAAAAACGTCTAGTGTTACTGGCAAGACTATTGGATAAGTCAGTATAAGAGTCAAAAGAAGAACTCTTTGCAAGTTTTCATCTTCAACATGGTAACTGAGGTGGTAAAAGTTTTATATAAACTTTAAGTCCTAAACTAGAAGACAACTAGTACATTGGACCATAATGGTTCAATAGTTCTATATAGCAGTACATTTTTCTGCACTGAGTCTGCAACACTCAGGAGATTGCTGTTTATTATCAGCATTGCAGGGAGGAAGAATTATATTAAGTACATAAATCATCTCTGGAGGATGCTTTTTCTTTGTACTCTGATTTCCCTGGAATGCCATAGCCTTGAGGGCATCCAGGAATCCTGATCAGCAAGGCTGCTTTTCCTACAAGTGACTGAACAAGTAACAGCCCTACTTGGAAGGGCTGGTACAGTATGGTTGGGGAAAACTTTCAGAGACAGAGAAGGTAATGAGGGATGTGGTGTGGAATACTGGGACCCCCAAGTCAGTCAATATTCTTGCCCTTGCTCAGCTACAGTTTGGGTTATTCTGCATGTTTAAAAGCGCATATAGTATTACTAGTTTTTGTAGTGGGGATGCAGGCATCCAGAATCTAACAAGTGTATAGGTGCATCTCCCTCATTTTTGACAATTACTTGATAATTTTATACCGAGTTTTGTTTTTAAAGAATTTCAGGCACTGAGAATACAGACTGCGTATTTATTTCTAAGCTTAAAGTAGAACACGTGGTGTATTTTTTAATCCTTTCCATACTTTTCAGTTAAGTTTTCACGAGACTGTATGTCAAATACAGTACCAAGTCTTTCTGTCTTTCTACAAGCCAATTTAAGTTTCTTCTTGGTACATGTCTTTCACAAAACACTAAATGGGGAATATGTGCTTCAGGTGTTAAGGTGGTGTACGTCCTTTTCTCCACATACAGTGCATTACATTTCACTTCTTTGAGGCAGAGAAAGCAGATACGAAATGTGTTGAGTGTGTTACAGGGGCACACAATGTGTTTCGTTGTGCCTGGCTTCAAGGAATGTACTATAATGTTTGACTGCTCACAGATTTGCATAATTATCTACTCAGTTGAATACAGGACTGTTGTGTTGTATTTCCTGTTATTCAAAAGCATTTGGGGAAAAGATTTTTCTGTGTATAATTTTATTTTCATACTGATCTCTATTTTGTTTAAGGCCATATTTCATCATGAAATCACTTAATTAAAATAAATCTTCTTACAAAATCCACTTTGGAAATCAATTCTTTTATTGCGCCTCTGAATATACTGTAACATTATTTTTTAAATGAGTGCCTCTCATCTCTGGATAATTCTATGTCCTCTGCAGCATTTTAAAATCTTCAGAGAAACCACAAGATACTATTTCTTAAGAATAAGATACACAAGTTACTTTCTTAAGTGACTTCTGGTGGCCTATGGAGTCTGGTGTGTTACAGTTTGTAATTTTGGAAGCAGAGAAAGCAAGGGTTCTGCAGCTATATGCAACATAATTTGAACGAGAACTACATGTGAAGCAAAGACAATCACAAATTAAGCAAACAAAGCACCAGATACTACAGTCAACACGTTGGAGGGGCCCAGGCTTCGCAAAAGAGTCTCTGCTTTTGAATGGAGCATCAGAACTGGCAGCGACAGTGGCTGTAACGCAGAAAAGCACTGTATTTTCACAGGGAAATATCTTCAGGGAAGAAGATTTTTTTCTATCTTTAATGGAAGTCAGTGGCCCCCAGAAAAGACTTCCTCCTACTTTTGTAACAGGTTATACTAGTTCCAGTAAGAGATACTGGTCTTTACTCAGCACATGGGTGAGGGTTCTCCCCACCGAGACGCAGTCCAGGGAGACCTTTGCTCTAGAACATTTAAAGGGCAGGATGTCACTTCTCCGGTGTGTTACGTAAATTCTTTGCAGAATCTAATATTGAAGTAGCATTTCTATTATTACAGAACTTAATCTAGAAAGTAATTTTGCGTTATCTTGCTACTAGCAGAAATGCAATGCAGGATGACGTAAAGCATTGAAGGGGAGCTGCTGTGGGAAGAGAAGAGGCTTCGAGAGTCAAGCTGTTTCAGGCTTGGTTCTCTGTCATAGTTCTTGATGTTAGACTCATAAGACAGTTTCATCCAGATCACTGATAACTGACACCATGCTCTTTTTTCCCTCAGTATAAAGACACAAGCCTGTATAAAGCTTGTGCCAGGTGACACTGAGGCAATCCTGGTGAGCAGTGACTGGGTGGAATACAGAGAAAATTTGCCCGTTGCATTGAGGATTGCCTTTTGTTACTCACTTCCTATGCACAACTGTGGCGGTGGGATTCTTGCAGGGAATTTGGCATGAGCAAAAAAAAAAAAAAAAATCAGATTTTTTTTAAACAACCTGTGTTAAACAAAAATATGACAGTTCTTTTTGGATGAGGCAGGGATATGTATTCAATCATAGAATCATAGAATCACAGACTGGTTTGGGTTGGAAGGGGCCTTAAAGATCATCAAGTTCCAACCCCCCTGCCATGGGCAGGGACACCTTCCACTAGACCAGGTTGCTCAAAGCCTCATCCAGCCTGGCCTTGAACACCTCCAGGGATGGGGCATCCACAGCTTCCCTGGGCAACCTGTGCCACTGTCTCACCACCCTCACAGTGAAAAACTTCTTCCTAATGTCTATTCTAAATCTGCCCTCTTTCAGCTTGTACCTATTGCCCCTTGTCCTACCACTACACTCCCTGATAAAGAGTGCCTCCCCATCTCTCCTGTAGCCCCCTTCAGGTACTGGAAGGCTGCTATTAAGTCCCCTCAAAGACTTCTCTTCTCCAGGCTATGACTAGGTCATTTCCAGAACTGACTGGTGCAGGTATGGCAGGAGATGGCATGCTGATGCTAAGGGACCTATGGCAAAATGTCACACTGTGTTTTGAGTATTTAATGTTTTAGGTTGGCATTTGGTATCAGAGAGGTTGCTTCAGCTAACAGTGCTCTCGTAGATGTTTAGGACATGGGTAATCTCTATGGGGTAGTGGGGTGCTGAGGTTTTTTTGCCTATTTTATCCCCACAGAGTGAGAGAAACAACAATCAGTGTCAGTAAGTACAGGAGCATCACCCATAAAACAGGCAGCTTTATGCTATAATCTGCGATGTGCTGGATCAGCACATTTTTCAGCTGGCCTATTCTGTGCAGTGTTCTGGCGTGCCAACTCCATGCTCTTCTGACAAACAAACTGCTGTGGGTACTTTGCACAACAACGATCATCCACTTTGAAGGCAGATTTGCTCTTGCTTCTTGAAGGCTGCAGTAGTGGAGGCAACATGTAGAAGATGTGGATCTTTCCGCATAACATTTTAACTGCAGGAGACTGAAGATGTTCAGGTAAGGCTTCGTTTTTCATGTGTTGTCACATTACTTGAGTATGTATTGCCCTGTGGAATGGTGATGCCACAGAGAGACTTAACGACTTGGTAGAATTATTCATTTGTCTTATGGTTTTTGAGGCTTTTTTTTTTTTGGTGCTACTGACCAGGGTCTTGCTTTGTCAATGTCTTCTCAAAGAAGCTACCACAAATGAGTTGGACAAGAAGGTTCAGACATTCTCAACTTCCATTTATGTGGCTCTTAATGTTGTCCACTTGTCCCCCACAATTATCTGCTGGGAAGGGTAGGTTGCTCTCTGTCAGTCTAAACTACATCAACCCTGTGACAGCTTTGAGTTAAAATCAGGACTTCTTGAGGGAACTGGGCTTTTTCCAGGTTAGCTTCCTAAAGTGCCTATGGCTCTCATCAATGTAAGCTGTAAATCACAGCTTTGCCAAGTGGATAACCAATCAAGAAGAAATAGTTCTTTTCATGAAAGCCTCTAAGGACTGTAAAAGCTAGCTTTGTAATGGGTAGGTAATTAAGGAAAGCAAGAGAAAGAATTATTAAGAATGGGAATTATGAAGCTAACACCTTTGGGACAATTGAAAGATAGCAATTAATGACCAGGTGCATGCATTACTAATAAGCACAGTTCATGATCCTGTACTGTTGTGACCTTCAACCTACCATTCCCCCTTCTCCACCCTTTGTTTGTCATTTTCTGTGTTGGTGGTGTATCTAAGTAAATTCCAAAGTCCTCAGGGTGGAGTCCTGTCAATTATACCCTCCTCTAAGTGCCATCCATGTTTCCATGGCATTATATAAACAGATAACCAAGCCTACAATAACATGCATGTCTCGAAGCATTTTTAGTATGTATTTGGTTTTCAGAACTGAAAGGGAGAGTAGAGCAAATGCTGGCCTTGAAAAGGATCAGTAAAGACACACAAGCAGCTAAGGAGACAAACATAAGCACTGTCATTTACTTTTTGGCATCACGTGCTATAATAACCTAAAACATCTTAATTGTAGTCATCATTTAATTTTACTCCTGTGGATCGTTCAGTATGTTTGGAATGCTGCTTGATTTTTGTACTGCACAAAGAATGCTTCTCAACAAAACCAATCTTTTCTACATGTGTTTTTATTTGGCAGATGTATTTGAAGTCATATTATAATGAAAACTTGGTATAGTCTGGAACTCTGCAGGGATGGTGGAACTCAGTGGGAGAAAGCAAAGATTTTGGACTTTTTTTAATCAAGAATGTCCACAGCTCAAAATGCTAAAAAATCTAGATGGAAGGTCAAGCGAGCAGGGGTGAACACTTGAAAAGCAGCTCTGGTTCTTAGCAGGTGTATCTTACTGTGCCAACTGCTTGCTGTAACATATTCTGCAGTCTTCAAGAATACCTCCCGTTTTCTCAAGCTGTGTATCTCATTTTCATTTATACTACTTTAACTACCCTTAAGGTAAGCATTGCTGCAACAGCACGACTACCCGCCACGCACACAGCAATCACCCGCTTCACTGGCAGCGCCATGGCATGAACACCAACCCAGCAGCTCGTGGGGCACTGCTAAAATTTAAATTTCTAACTCTCAGACTCTTATGCTACATTACTATTACTGCCTGTATGGCAAATTATTCTAAAACGGATGTTTGCAAATTTCTAGGGCAGCTGGTTGGATTGCTTCACAGAGGAAATCCATTTGGCAAACAAATTGCAGCTATTTTAGAACTCAGTTTCTAATTTCAATTTATTTCTAAAGCATGCTTTAGGCTGTTTTATATCCTCAGAAAGGGTCTTTGAAACCACAAGCTAGTTTTAAATTTTTTTTTCCTTTCCTTAAAGCAGGAGGCTTGGAAAATGCAGTTGCCACTTAGGTGCATGAAGAAAGAGATTGTCAAACAGCCTCCGCGTGCGATGCATGCTTGTATAAAAGCCATAAAAAGCGTGCTCTGTTCCTGCTCGAACACGCATACGCAAAGGCCAGCGAGAGCTGGGACACCCGTCTCTGTTTTTAAGCGGACCAGGCCAGTAACACGGTCGGCCGAGACTTTCCAAGTTGCGTCACAAGCACAACACAAAAGCCACAACCGTGCGCAGCTGCTGCTGGTAAGCGCGCCCAGCGTTAGTTACTGCGGCTGTGGGTTGGTCAGATCCCCAGCCCCAGCGGGACCGGGCGAGGCCGCGGCTCCCAGCACGGCGGGAGGCGGAGGAGGAAGCGCACCAGCCCGTCCCGGCCGCGGCGGCTGCGCCCCCTCAGCTCGCACGAAGGACCCAGGCTTGGTGGCACCTGCCGCTCTCACCCGCCTCAGCCCACAGCCGCCTCGCGCCACCCCGGCTGCCTTCGAAGGGCGAGGGCAGCCGGGCGGGGGCACTCCCCGCGAGGAGGGTGCCCCACCAATCGTCGGGCAGACGGCTCACCCCCGCTGGGCGCGGATTGGCTCTTTGCGGCCGAAGTGGGCGGGCCGAGCGGGCGCCGCCGGGGCAGCCACATCTACGGGACTGCGCTTTTCAAACGCCGGCTGTGCGGGCGAGGCGGTTGGAGGGGTGGCCTGTAGCGCGCGCGCGGACCTTTGCGGCGACCGTTGACCCGTGAGGGGCTTCCTGGGGGTCCGGCGGAGAGAGGTGAGGTGTGCCCGAGCTGGGGTCGCCGCTCCCGGCCTCAGCTGCGGCGGATGAGGGCGGGCGGATCCGGTGGGGCGCTAGGTGGGCGGTGGGAACCTCGTACTGCCTCCACCACCTCGCCGGTGCGCCTCTCCCCTCGCCGGGAGCCGTGGTGGCAGCACCCCGGGGCGCAGAGTACCTGTGAGGAGAGTTGGGGCGTGCCGCGGACATCCTGGCGGCCCGTCCCGACCGGGTGTCAGCGCAGTCGGGAGCAGGCAGCCCCCGCAGAGCTCTGGCTGCGGTGTCGCAGGGAGCAGGCGAGGGCGGCGGCCGGGGCGTGGGGCAGGTGGTGGCCGAAAGGCTGCAGCGCGGCGGAGGTGAGGGGAGTGCGGGGGCGGCCACCTCTGGGCTGGCGGTGAGGGGAGGGGGACGCTGCCGCCCTGGCGGGTGCTGGGTGCCGCCATCCGTCGCCACCGAGGGAGGTGCGGGCCCGGCAGTGTCGCGTAGTGTGCTGGTGCTGCTTGTCCGCGGTCTTTCTCTGCGGAAGCTGACCGTCTTCCTAGCCTGGGGCAGGGACTTGACTTTTTTTGGAAATAGTTAAGTGAAGCGAGTTTTTGCCCAGTTAAAGATGGTTTATTGGGAAGCTTGCAAAGTTCTGTGAGATCCGTGCTCCTGATGTCTGTTACTCGGGGCTTTTGGTGCAATGTGGAACAGCACGGGTATCACTTTTAATTTTGGAAGTAGTTAATGTATTAGAATTTGTGTCTTTTTCATAGCTAATTGGATTTGGGTCTTGTTCTCCTGAATACATCATGTGCCTGTTTGTGAGTTTCCGTCTGCTATGAATGTATGTTTTTCTCTATTCTTGATGATACCAAGCTAAAAAGAGGAGATGTGTTGTGTTACCAGAGAAGCAAAGTTAATTCAATGTGACAGAAGTTATTCTCCTTAATAACTTAATGATATAAAGTGAAAGCTTACATATATTTGGTTATAGTAAGCTCTTAATCAGTTAGGTCAGTTGTCTAATATAAACAAATCTTTTTGTGCTGACATACTGCAGTAACGAGAACTGTTAAACTGTATTTAGTGAGTACAGCTCTCAGGAGAAACGTGTAAAATTTCAGACATCTGAATCAGTCTCCTAAATTATAAGCTGTCATAAAATGAGGAGAAAGGGAATGCATGGGTGTTACAGACAAGGTGATTCAAAGGCTTGTATGCTAGATTGTATTTTGACCCCTTGACAATTTTTAAGTATTTATTTCATGCTTATCAAAGGCTACTTAGATATTCTTAAACTCTGTAGTGTTTTTTTTCCCCTGCTAAAGCCTGAGTCATGATTTAAATGCAAAATAGTTCCAATATGAATATCCGTGTTCCAAGAACTGGTAATTTGAACAATGTTGGGTGGGTAGCGGATTATATTTGACTTATAATTGGTTTGAGTGGTCCCCCAGAAGTTTCTGATAAGTTTTTGTCATTTGAAAACTGAAAGTATATTTTTACAGTTTGTTAACTGTATCTGTACTGTAATTTGCCTTGTGATTTTTTTTTTTCCCCTTCACTAATAAAGGTGCACCTACTCTTTAACTTAAACTGTCAGTTAAGACTTCTGTTATCCTTTAGTAACCTTCTTCTGCTTTGCTTTTGCATTTCATCTGAAGAGATACTGCAGGCCTATAAATGTGAATGCCAAAACCCTGGATTTTTACTGTTTGAGGGCTTTTCGACAGTAGTAGAAATCATGTGGGCTCATAATGTGCACATAATTCACATTCATAATGTGCTGTTCTACTGGTTTACTAAGGTAATTTAATTAGGATTACTACATCATTTGTTTCTCAATGATCTGAACTTGCTAAGAGGATGTTATCCATTCATGCTGCTTTCTGACAATCTACCACTAAAATGAAACTTAGATGAGCTATGAGTGAATTTAATAAGAAATGTGAATCTTCCCCCTGGAAAAGAACTTTTTTTTTTTTTTTTCCTGTGGTTAGATACTCCTGCTGTGTTGCAGACAACAAACAGGAAGGAGTTTTGGTTAAGTCCTCCAGGGATACCACTTAAGGGAATTGCTGGAACTTACCCAAAAATCCAAAGAAGAGTTAAAGCTTATTTTCAGAGAGCTGAAAAAAAAAAGTTACATATTATTAATAGTTGTGTAGTTATTAGCATTTTTACTAGAACTGAAGCTTATCCCTGATAAGCTTTTTTTTTTTTAATGGATATGCTCCAGGGGGAATAAAACCCCAATTTATCTCAAGTGTTGAAATTATTACATGAAAAAGTCTTTAAATTAATTTTCTTAGCATGTCTTGATTAGTATTCCTTTCAGGTTTTATTTTTACAGGGATTAAATGTGGTGCTTTCAGGTCCCTGCTGAACAAATTTAAGACTATTCTAGTCTGATAGACCTAAACTAATATTTGTATGCTTTCCTGAACTGTAATTACGGAATTTCCACATTATTTTGCTTTAACAGGTGACTGGTAGAAGAGAGAGACCTGTTGCTGACTATGTCCAGGAGAAAGTTGGAGAATAAAAGCCTTTCTGGCTTGTTAGCCACATCTCTGCAGACACAAATCAAGACGGACAACTTCCACAATTTTTATATGCTTGAATCAAAAGAGCTGGGAAGGTAAGATTATTCATATTTATTTTATTTTAGTAAGAGGAATTTCTGCTGCAAGAGAATTCTTTACGCAACTATAGACCTTTCTGACAAACTTCTATGGTAATAGATGGGGAACAAAGTGTGCGTCTCTCCTTCCTGTCTCCTCCTCTTTGCAGTATCCAGTGGGTTCTGGAGGGCCCAGGAGAAGGTACAGTGATATGTAAGTTGCCAGCCTTTTCCATGTTAGAGAGATTTATCCTGTTTCTATAGGCATGTAGATTTGGGATCTGGGATTGTGTTCCTTTTCTTCCATTTTGCCCCTAGTCACATGTCACATTCCAGGTCCATAAACTAAAGAAGACATGACATAGAGTAATACTGCAAAATGAATGGGGATTTTGACTTGGTTGTTCTGGTTGTTTGGTTGAGTTTTTTGAAGTCCAGAAAACAAAGACCTTTTTCTCTCCGCCTCCCACACTCAAGTGGTTAGTCTAAGTTTCTAACAACCTGCTGTGTCAGAGTAGTTTTGCAGCCTGCTTCCCTTTCTCATGTTTTTAACAGTAAAATAGGAAATAAAAGAAAAATAAAACCCTTGGTATTTATGATATCGTTTCAGACATCTGAGTTAATGCTTTTTTTGAAATCATTGGGTGAATGCATACCTTGAAAATATTCAGGGAATTGGGTGTAAAGCCATGCAAATATAATACTGTGTGGTTGTGTTTCCAAACTCCTTGAACTGAAGTGGCACGGGGTGAGTCTCACAGTTGTACCTTGTTGTGCTACATAGCAATCCTTTGCACCTGAAACTTGTTTTGTCAGCAGAGATGCTCTTCTACATGTGGTTTTTCTCAGCTCTTTAGCCTTCATCATTCTCTTGTGTTTTTCTTTTTTTCTCCCCCCCCCCCTTAGCATTTGCTTTATCTGGTACACTTTTATAAAAAAGTACAGCCCATAACTTTCCTCTTTTCTTACCCCTTTGTCAGCTCTAGTTTTGAATTCCAGGCTTTACAGAAGCAGTTTATATGCACCATTCTTTAGCACTCAAGTATTCTTAAAATGCTGGATTTCCAGGTTATACATGCCTGTGAGAGGATGTCTAAAGCAAACAAAAGTACTGATTTTGTGTGGATTCCTAAACAGTCTTTAATACCTTCTGTGTATGCAAAACTAGGCATAACAAAATAAGTGACAAAATGCAAAGAAATAGAAGCAGAGTAATATGTTTTGCAAACATTTTTGACTTTTTCTGGCCTAACAGCATGTGTGTGCATTTTTTAATATTTTAAGTGTTTATAAGGCTTCCTAAGTGATGTAAAATCTACCTTTCTTTATAGCTTGTCTAAAAGATTTACTATGCTTTTCTTTTCACTTGCAATTTTCTTCTTCCTTTTCATGTTAATTAGTAAATGTTTCTTTTGTTCTTCTCCACTTAAGCTTCCCATGTCCCATTTCTTCCTCCCACACCCTTATCTTTTAGGTCCTTTGGTATTTAAGACACTGACTCACAAAGCGGGCAGGTTCTGTTTAGTGGGTGAAGCAGTTTTGTCCTCAGTGTGTAGATGGCTTGGCTTTTTTTGAAGTAGTTTAATTTCTGTGGTTTGTAACTGGTGATATGAAACCAACTTGAAATCGGTTTTTGTCTTGTAAAACTGGGCTGTAAAGTGTGATGGTTGAGCGGTTGCTTTGCAGGCAGCAAGGAGTGGGAACCACTTTGCTTGCTTCAGTGCAGCACTTCAGGTCTGACTTCTTTTATTTCTGGGGAAATTCCACTGCTCTAAAACAATTCTCTGTGTTAATAATTTTGTCTTAATAATTGGCACACTACAGATACAGTATAAACAAGTAAAAATTCTTACATCAGTGACCTGGAGATACTGCTGACCGTTCAAAGCTGTTACAGCCACAATGACTAGAAGGAAGATGTGCGAAAACTATCAGGGAAGATCTTGCTGTTCTCATGAAACTCAACTGGTTCCCTTTTTCTAGTTTTAGACAAACTTTTGTGGTTGACAGGGTGATGTGATGTTAAAATGAGTATGTAAGCTGTGGGGGGGGAGTATCTTAAACTGTGGTATATTAAGAAATTCAGCTCAGTAACTTCAAATGCTTTGCGATAGTCTAGTTTAACAATTGGGAAAGGACTTGGCCATTTCAGGCTTACAGGTAGTTGCTAAAATGAAGAGTGTGCAAGTATCCATCTATAAGTAACTTCCACCCTTAATTTTTCTTTTGAGTTTTGTACACTTACCTGTCTAAATTTAGTGCTTTAAGTAAAGGACAAAGAAATCCTAGAACCAACTGATATTGAAGTAAGTGATGACAGAGAAGCTGTTGTGTTGAATTTATTTGTAAGTGATAGCGGTATCATTAAAGATCAACTTCATGTTTAGTAATCAGTGAGATTTGTACAAGCTGTATCTAACATATGGTTATTTGCAAATTGAAATACGATTTTTCATGAGATGCTTGTGCATTTTTTATTAAATACTGAAGTCTAGATTTTCCTAAAAAGCCTCAGATGTGCTCCTTTTTTAAGAGATATTCCTTTTAGGCATTGAGTTTTTTTCACCAGAAGAAAGGCAAAGCCTGCAGGGCAACAGAGCCTTTTCTACTAAGGAAGCTAGTTTAGGTGAAAAAGTGCAGGTCAGAT
Organism: Pterocles orientalis; assembly: GCA_011057875.1. Classification (NCBI taxonomy): domain Eukaryota; kingdom Metazoa; phylum Chordata; class Aves; order Pterocliformes; family Pteroclidae; genus Pterocles; species Pterocles orientalis. The sequence goes on from WKFP01014225.1 coordinate 1,362,827, forward strand.
AGCTCATACTGAGCTGCTTCATCAAGTTTGTTCTTAGTATGCTGTGGTAACAAAACATGTATGGAGAGGCATTGTTTTCTCAAAGACATAAGTTTAGAACTTGTTCTTTGTACACAGTTTTGTAACTGTTTTTAGAGCTTTACATAATTTCTTTAAGCCCTTCAAGTTGTTTTTTAAAAATAATGTTTCTTGTATCATTTGAAAACACTTTGCAAGTATGCAACTAGGCATTTCTGGGAATGCGACACTTGTGATCATAAAACTTCTATTTTTAGGACTTTGCAACTTGGCCTAAAAAACTGCATTTTTTTCTTCTAATTTTTTTCTTCTAATTTTAAAAGGTCAGCTTGGTGTTTAAACTACAGTATGTGGTTTTCTTTTTATTTGCCAAAATGTTTTTGTTTCCATACCTAAACAGTTGGCTAGGAAATAGAGCAGCTCACTTTGTCTAACTGTAATTGAGACAGAGAATGCTAAGTAATGGGTTTCTTTTTTAAACATTTTGCAGATACCTCTATTTGGTTTTTTTTACAGCAGTATTAGATGATTCATGGAGGGAAATTCTCCTTAGGACTCTCAAATTATCTGCACTGAAGCCCCCCCCCCAGCATGCAAATGTACTTTTATTTTCTGTGTTCCTTCTCCACTTATTGCTGCATCTTATAGGTGCTATAATGTGGTGGACTCTTTTTAATATAATACTGCCAACCTGAACAAAGTCCTGAGCAGCCTGTTAGGATCTCCTAGCTGGCCCTGCTTTAAGCAGGAGGTTTTGGTAGAGGCCTCTAGAAGTCCCTTCCACCCCGAGTTATTCTGTGGTTCTGTGATTCTCCAATGAGTATGTGCGTGTAATGTGATACTCTGATTTAATGCTTGGCTAGTCTGTGTAACAGGAATTGTCTGGGTCTCGCCAAAACTTCATCTAGCTTAGTATCCTTTCTCCTGCAGTGGCTGAAAGTGGATGTTTAGGAAATAGTGTAAGAACAGGCCAAACATAGTATTCCTTTGATAATTTTTTTCTTTGGTTTCCAATTATTTACCGTGCCTTTTTATTTCTAATGGCAATTTAGGTACTTTTTATGTCTTAGGTCTTAATCTTTTGCCTTTTATTTTGTAGAGGAAGATGTGCTGTGGTTAGAAAATGTGTAGCTAAATCCACAGGCCAAGAGTATGCAGCAAAATTTTTAAAGAAAAGAAGAAGAGGTCAAGACTGCAAAGCAGAGATTCTTCATGAAATTGCCGTACTTGAATTAATGAAATCTAATCCTCGCATAGTTAGTCTCCACGAAGTCTACGAAACAGCAAATGAAATAATCTTGGTGTTGGAATAGTAAGTATGCCTTCATTAGATGTTCCATGTTTGTAGTTACAAATCTATAATATACTCAGGTTTTTGCATGAGTTGCCTGAACACCCAGAAAAATTACAATACTATGCTACATTACATACATTACGCTAATATTTAATTATAATATACTTTATAAGGTCTGAAGAACTTTTTTGGTATGATTTATTTTCATGCAAATGCGAGAGTTGTATAAGTTGCTGTTCATTTCAGTCTTTGGGTTTGTAGGTGTGTTTTGCTACATCCACAGCTGCTGTTATGCATTATTCCATGTTGTTTGACATATAACAAAATACACCAAAACCTATAGTAGTTCTGTACTCAAAAATTTAAAAATTGGATGATTTTTTTTTTTACGAAAAGCTATAAAAAAATAAAGATTCTTCTTTCTTCTCACTGCATAACTCAGTTTCATAGACAATTTCACTCAATTTTGAATTGAATTTTTTTTGTGCCTTTAAATACTATCTCAGGAGGATAATTTTGATTAAAACTTGCCAGTTTAATTTGAGCAGATTTATTTCTTCTGCTAGTTGGAGTTTTGTAAAAGAGCTCTGATCAGCTTCCAGGTCAGGCTAACCTAATAGAAAACCTGAGTACAAACTCTAAGGTGTATTTTTTTTTTTCCTTAAAGAATCTTTCATGCAAGCTGACTGTAGAGAATGTTCTTGAATTTCATAGGATGTATGTAGTGCCTTGATTCATCTTAAATCATACCACTGCCAAAAAAACCCTGATACCAAGTACACAGATTTCAGAGAAGCTGAGGATATCAATGCTCTGTGAACGTTAGTCACTGCTTGGCAGTTTTTGGTGACCTAACACTTGCAATTCATTTGCCAGTTCTGAGCTTCTAAATGTAGTGGTTTTGTTACTTTTAAAGCATTTGGCTTTTGGAGCTGTTTCCTGCAAAATTCCCATATCTGTTTAGGTATCCCTGTGGTTAGTTCTGAAAACAAGTCTAATTTGGGAATTTAATTTGAATTATCTGTCATATTTGCTGTATGTGTAAATTTTTGTTTTGAATGTAAGAAACAAAAATGCGGTTTGTATAATTAATTTAGGAAGTCTCTAACACTTAAGTTTCACGTACAAAGTATTTGAAGAGCTATTACACCATGATAAACTCCTTCAAATTTTCCAAAGAACGTAGCTAGATAATCCTAAAACAAAACCTTTTTTTTTTTCTTTTTCCTGGAACTAAATGATCCCCGACATAGTATTTATTGTTCTGAGAAGGTTAAAGTAAGAGAGAATTCAGAAGACAAAGTCCAGATGACCAGTTTTGAACTTCTTATCAAGAACAGTGCAAGTTCACATAAAAACCATACTGATTTTACTGCTTCTGTTTTCGCTCAGCTAACTCCATCTTGCTTATTAAAGCTCTGTAATGAAACAACTTCCTTATGCAACATCGGTGTTAAAGATCTACTTTGTAGTAGTGTTCAAAAGTCTTGCAGTAAGTGTTCCTAATGGGATAAGCAGAGGGCTGATCGCACTTCTAAATTATGGCCTTCTGTAGCAGAATACACAGATTTTTTTTTTTTGTTTGTTTCTAAGTAGCAGAATTCTGAAGCAGAGTTCTTTAAATTCTTTAAAAGAATTGAAGAAGTCTCTTACTTATAGTTCATGAGTACTACTGTTTAGCCATGTCTTTCCTCCTGCATATGGTCTTCGCTGTTGTTGGATTGTATTGGTGGGGTTCTTTGGAAGATATTGTAGTAGGAATTGGTTTTTGTAAGTGCATGTTTTCTAAATAAAGGAGAGAAATGGGTGCTAGTTCTTAATAAGGCCATCTTTATAGAGGGAATTCCTAGACAAAAATACTTCTTCAAAAGCCCCACAACAGAGATTGTTACTGTTCTAATCTAAGGGCCAAAGGTAATTGAAGGAATCCAGTTATTCAGAGAGAAATGTGGCAGCTGTAGTAATTTTCAAATCTATCTAGTTTTGTTCATTGAAGAACTTACGAAAGGCCCTGCAGAGTCAGATCAATGGTCTGTCTGATCTGCTGATGTTTCCAGCAATGGCTGTAGGGAAATGCTCTTTAGAAAGAGCTAAGGAGTGTATGAGCCTGTCCACTTCTTACTGTCCATTGTCTTTGCACTGTCCCAGCAACCGAAGATATTGTACTGAGGGCGCCTCTCTGCTGTTTCTTTCAGTATGTTTATGGACCTGTAGTCTGTGAATCTGTTTGGTCATTTTTTGAACCTGGTGATACTGTCTGCTTCAGTGGTAATAAATTCCCGATGTTCATTACCTACTGTGTGAATAAGTACTTTATTTTATTTATTTTAAAGTTTAATCAGGTGCCTCCTAGTTCCCATACTGGGGGATTTGGTGAATAACTGCTCTTTGTTTATCTCTAACCCAGCTTTAGTTATTGTAAGCCTTATTCATAGATTCCCCCACAAGCTTCTATCCAAACTGAAGAGTCGATGTCTCTTTTTCTTCTTGTTAAGCAGCTGTCTGTCCTCTTATTTGCCCTTCTCTGTATCTTTGCTAATCATACATGCTTCTTGAAGATACAGAAACCAGAATTACAGGGTTTTACACTGAGCATAATTTTGCTGCTTTTTGTTCCCAGTATCTTTCCTGATGATAGCCATGTATGTTGGCTTTTGATTTGGCAGTTCTGCACTTTGGTCCAATTATTTCAAAGAACTGTCTATCAAAATTTCTGGAGGTGTACCTGCCAGTTCAAGGTTTGGCATTGTGTAGGATTCTATGAGGTTATTTTTCTGAAGATGTCTTACATTTATGTATGTTACAGGTCATCTGGTGCTCTTTTGCTCGCTTTCTCAGTTGGTACTGAACTAGCTTATTAATGTCTTTGGTGAACTGGGGAGCCAGAACTAGGATGCTGCATTCTAACTGTGGTCTAGTAGTGCTGGGCAATCACTTGCCTGAGCCTCCTGGCTCTGCCTCATATTACAGCCCAAGGTGCTGCTGACCTTTGCTGCATTCAACTCGCTGTCTGTGAGGACTCATTCCCAAATCCTTTTCCACAGAGCTGGTCACCCCATCTGGGTGTCCGCACATCCAGACCATAACATAATAACTTGGATACAAGAATACTATGAGAGACAGTGTTCAAAACCTTTAGTTAAAGTATATGACATCCAGTTCTCTTGCTCTCATCTGCATTTTGTCATAAATGCATCTTGTCATAAATGCATCTCGTCATTGCTGACATCTCGCATAGGTCCAGCAGGTTAGTGACTGTGTTCATCCATGTTGTCCATTATCTAACTTTTTTATTAACTCTAACCATTTTGCTAACGATGAAATTGAGGCTTACTGATCTGTAGTTTTGAGGTAGCCCTTAATACTTGAGAGAGAAACTTTAGGCAGTTAGAGCAGGCTGAATGATGATTTCAAACCCAGCACAAAAGGAAACAGCTGACCCTGTGGCTAAGTGTAGAAGTATAACTAATAAACCATATGCAACACGGTTATTTCCATGCTTCCTTTATGCTGTACTAATAGGGTTTTCTGTAAGTAAACAACAGGGTTTATGTGAGGAAGTCGTCATATTTGAGATGCTGTGTGAAAACACGAAGCTTGTCAATCTCATTGTTAGTGTGGCAAAGGTGGATTTCACAGTATCACAGAATGTTAGAGATTGGAAGGGACCTCAAAAGATCATCTAGTCCAATCCCCCTGTCGGAGCAGGAACACCTAGATCAGATCACACAGGAACACATCCAGGCGGGCTTTGAATGTCTCCAGAGAAGGAGACTCCACAACCTCTCTGGGCAGCCTGTTCCAATGCTCTGTCACCCTCACCGTAAAGAAGTTTTTTCTCATATTCAAGTGGAACCTCCTATGTTCCAGCTGGAACCCATTGCCCCTTGTCCTATCACTGGATGTCACAGAGAAGAGCCTGGCTCCATCTTCCTGACGCTCACCCTTCACAGATTTATAAAAATTAATAAGGTCACCCCTCAGTCTCCTCTTTTCCAGGCTAAAGAGACCCAGTTCCCTGAGCCTTTCCTCATCAGGGACCCCCAGGTCCCTCTCCCCTACACTACTCTCCAACAGGTCAGTACCCAACTTATACTGGAACCTGGTGTTGTTCTTGCCCAGATGCAAGACTCTACACTTGCTCTTGTTAAATTGCATTAAATTTTTCCCTGCCTAAATCTCCAGCCTGTCTAGGTCTTGCTGAATGGAAGCACAGCCTTCTGGCGTGTCAGCCACTCCTCCCAGTTTCGTATCATCAGCAAACTCTATTCCCTCATCCAAGTCGTTGATGAATATATTGAATAGCACAGGTCTCAATACCAAACCCTGGGGGACTCCACTAGGTGCAGGTCTCCAACTAGACTCCATCCCATTCACCACAACTCTCTGGCTTCTTTTCTCCAGCCAGTTCACAATCCATCTTAAAGTGACAGAGCTGAGTCCTTGTATTTCTGAATATTCTGTGTCTGCTAGAGTTCTGGAAGATAGATACTGCTCACTGAGTAGGTAACTGTATATTTATATAATCATCATCAGCATGCTAGATTTTATTTCTCGTATCTCTCTGATGGAAATATCTGATTTTTAGTTTTCCATCAGAATGGCAGTACATAGGGTGGCAATTATGCAGTTTCATCCCACTCCAGAAATATTCTTTAGCAACTGTAGCTGTTCATTACCACAGGCACAGTACGGGGGGGAAAAAAAATATTATTTTTACTTCCAAGTTCAGAAAATAATAATTTTGCTGGACTTTATTGCTTTGAATTATTTATGGAACTGGACTACAGAAGAAGTTTTAGATTTGACTTAAAGAGAGAGGCTTCTTCTGTTAGGAAAGGATGATAGAACTCATCTTCCTGAAGGCATCTTCACACTCACTTACAGGAAAGCATTCTTGAGGGTATCAAAATATTATGAGGCTTTCAGCCGCAAAGTTCTGTTTCACTGTCTTGGCTACTGTTGCCAGCTATGAGGGAAAGTGTCATCACATTTTTCCCTTTTCTAAGCACTTATATGATGTGTCTTGGCGCAAGTGTGTGTTTAAAAAAAATAAGCTAATATATTCCCGGCCTCTATAAATGGTTACAATACATAAAATTTTTCCTCACTTAAGCTTGAAAATTCAAATTTAATGTGTATGTTCTTGAATGTGTTTCAGTGCTGCTGGAGGAGAAATATTTGACTTGTGTGTCCCAGATCTGGATGACAGAATTGGTGAAAGGGATATTATAAGACTTATAAGACAAATACTTGAAGGACTTTGCTGCTTGCATGAAAACAATATTGTTCATCTTGATTTAAAGGTGAGGTGGCAGCAGACTTTATTGTAGTACTTTGTCTTCAATTTAATATTATGATAATCAAAGTAATTTGTTATATCTATGACAAAGATGAGGAGAAAAAGTGTAATTGAGATTAAATAATTTTTGAAAGTAAAATTTATCAGTAAGGATTACATAATGAAATGTCATTTAGTACATTGGGGTTTTTTGCAGCTTATATTTTATTAATTGAGAATTAAGTCTTTTCTGTTCTAGCCTCAAAATATTTTGCTGAGCAGCGTCAATCCTCTTGGTGATGTAAAAATTGTAGATTTTGGTATGTCTCGAAAGCTTGAGAATTCTAGTGAACTGCGGCAGATCATGGGAACAACAGAGTATCTAGGTACGGAAGAGCTGTTTTTCAATTTCTTATGTATGGTTTTGAGAAAACAAACAGTTCATGTAATGTGTTTATCAATTTACCAGTCATTACTGGAGAAAGATCAACAGGACAAGGCAACATGTTGTGAGCTGTTCTTTCTTTTAAGAGTAGTCAAATATTTCTACCAAAAAAATCCCAAATTATACCCATAAGTGCACCTCTTATTTCATGCTAAAGTATTTGCTGTGATGCAGACTGTTATATCAACAAGAAATTTTGGATGTCAAATATTTTCGCTTAGAGTTGAAATACAACACTAGCATGCACAAGGAAATGCTCTTTGAATTAGGAATGCCACTTAGTATGATTTAATGAGAGTAAACTATTCCTCAGAAACTGACAGCTTGCCATTAACACTTGGCCGTCTCTGAGGGGCAGGTTTCCTTAATGATCTGCCTCCACTTAAAATTAAGAGCACTTCAATCTGTAGTGAATATCTTACTATCTAGCCTACACTAGCAGCCATTGACCCTAAAATTGGCTTGGTCGTCTGGCTTTGCAGTGTTAACATGCTGAAAGCTTTATGCATTCCCCTTAAACAGCTATATACTTGCAAACCTCTTAGAAGAATCTTTTATGTGCATGCATCTGATTAAAAAAATATCTTGGGACTTGGATAGAATAGACTTTAGGCCATATAGTGCCATTTCAGTGTGAATCAGCTGAGCATTGGTGTGTCTAATCCAGCAGAAATAACTTTTTTTTTCCACCCTTGTGGCTTGAAAATAATGAACTTGTTTATTGAAAGTGCATGTTTGGTCTCATAATAATGGTTGGCAAAAAACTGCTGAAAATGTGGTGTATGATTCAAGGCCACTTGAATAATGTATATGTTAGAGTTTTTCTTCTCCTCATCTCTTTCTCTAGCTCCAGAAATCTTAAACTACGATCCTATTACCACAGCTACAGATATGTGGTAGGTTGCATATCTTAATTCATTTTATTAAGATAGACGTGACCACTTAATAATCTAGGGGCCAAATCCAGACTCTGATGCACTATTATCTGGCTTCAGCTGGTGGGCTGACAAAAAAATGGAGAGCTGGGAGGGGAAGGAGCCCTCAGGATAATAACCTGATTGCATTTGTGGGAAGACATAAAACCAAACTATTGGGGATACATTCAAAATGACAAACACAGCAGCTGCATGTTTCCACATGAATGAGCACTAAGGTTTGATATATCAGATCACAAAACCATTTTTATTATGCATCAAGAAACTATTTCAAACTTATAATAAAACATATGATGTGTGGTACTTGCATTCATGTTCTTAGGGAAAAACATCTCAGCAAGAGGATAGTGTAACACAAATGTCAGTTGTACAGAAAGGTTGATAAATTTCAGTCTTTGATACTTCTTGCAGAATTGTAGTGAAAGATGGATGTTAATTTAGATGCAAGTTAGAAAGTCCTATCATCCAGAATTGCCATGTGTCCAAGAATGGACTGTGTAAAAGTGATATAGTTCCTTTTCCTACTAATCTCAATGGGAAGAAAAGAGTATATTGAAAGTAAGCAATTTTCAAAAATCCCTTTGAGATATATACGTAGCCTTCCTTGTGTGTGCACGTGCATACATGCTTGAATCACATAAAAATGAGATGTCGGATGTTTATAATTGCTTGAGTGTGGCATACATCAGGAAGTTTGATCTGCAGCACAAAAAATATGGGGGGTATATTGTTTAAATATGCTAGAAGGATTATGCATTGTGTTCTTATCTCAGGAACATAGGTGTGATTTCATACATGCTGCTGACACAAGAATCTCCATTTGTGGGAGCTGATAATCAAGAAACTTACCTTAATATATCTCAAGTTAATGTAGATTATTCAGAAGAAACATTTTCTTCGGTTTCGCAGGCTGCCAAAGACTTCATTCAAAAACTTCTCATAAAAAATCCAGAGTAAGTAACAAAATCCACTAGGCAAGAATCTTACCTTTGATGTTTATGAAGCGCATAGAAAAAGTGAATGTTAATTTGGGAGCTTAATACCACTGACAGGATCATTCAGACATTCCATAATGCATTGGTATTATCAACTGGATATTTAAAAGTGTAGGTTTATGCTTTTCCCTAATGTATGAGAAGGATCTTTGGTTCACTCTCTGGCTATTATTGTAGTCAGGCTTATCCTTTGAGTTCTGTATTTTGAGTTTCTTTATATTTTCATTCAGAAGACATTCTAGAAAGGTCATATTCTTGTTTAACCTTTTATTGCACAACTTGGAGAGACAAAATGCAACCTTTTTGAGGGAGTGCTTTCTTGTTTCCTGACTTACCTTTACTGTATCTTTCTACTGTAGCACATTTTATAGAAAAGCTTGGAAGTCTTGTGACTGAGCATATATTCTTCAGAAATACATAGTGTTTTGCCATGTTCAGTCTTTTAAAAAAATGTTCTCAATCAAAAGTACAAACTTCTTTTTGTTTGTAAGGCACGTTTCCATAACTTTGCATTCTTTGGGAGTACAGACTCTAATCAAGGGCTTCCAGAGTAGCTGATCCTTGAGAAGACAGTCTTTCAGAGTGGGAGAATTATAGACATTAACTGTGTCTGTGCCTGCTGTCTAGCATTAAATCTGGATTTTTTTTAACAATTGCACCAGCAAATCCAGTAAAAAAACCCAACCAAACAAAAACAACAACAAAAAAACCCAAACCAAAACAGAAAACAAAAACATACAACAAAAAAACCCCACAAACCAAAACAAAACACTCTAAAAGGTATATGTCAGGGAATAGTATTTACTAAAGTCAGTTAGTCATGTTCTACTAGGCATGGTCAAGTATTACCAATTTTAGTGCTACGTATTGTAACTTGTGGCGAGACAGTACTCTCAGTCTTCTTCAGAGAGCCTGCAGCAAGCAGGAATGACCCTGTTTGGTTTAGAAAGAGGTCCTTTGATAGAAGGGGATGATGGGAGGTGATATCCATGAAGTGCCTACTTTGATGAAATAAGGACTTTGTACAAACTCATGTCTGGACAGGATCAAGAATGAACAGTCACTTCTGTTGTGGCATCTCACGAAAAGGGTTTGTCAATATCTGGAGTAATTCACAAAAACCATAGTGTCACAAAGGAAGCAATTATTATGAAGAGCTTGCTTTAATAAACACTAGTGTGCACCTGCCAGATGTTTGGTGTTCTGTCACAGTTACTACTCTACTTCCTTGTTGTGGCCGTCTCAGTCTTCATTATATTCTCAGTAACCTGTTTTGTTTTTTTTTCCCCATTCCAATTCTTGATGACTATACCTTCTTGAATCTTAAGAAGAAAAAACAGTTCTATGACCAAAATATATTCATGTGCTCTGTTAGAGTTAAGGACAGCTAGTGGACTCTATTGCATTTCCAGCAAGTTCTGTGGATCTTAACAATGCAGAACATGATGAAAACTGCAGTAGCACTGTACTAGGTTATCCAAAGGAACAGTTTTGTAAGTCTGTGGTTTGTTTGATAGTAACTACATTTTGGAAGTGCTTGCACCAGTTTGTGATGAATTGCAAGAGTAAAACACTTCAAAATGCCAGGTAAGAGTTGATGACATCATGTTATTTGTCCCTCCTTGAAAACCTAATGACTGAATATCCATTATCCTCCCTGTTTACAGTGGTCTGTATAAAACATAGAACTTCAAAAGCATAAGCACATGCACATATATATATATATATATATATATATGCAATGTTGGAAACATTTCAAGAGACTATGAATAGCAGCTGAGAAATCCTTGTTCTGATGAAAAGCTTACCAGTTCTGATGCTCAGCAGTAGGGGAAACTGTCAACTAAAATTTAGATGGATGTTGCCAATACTTAACGTTAACTATGGTAGGGTCTAATGTGTTTTTTAGCAGCAGCGGTAGTGCTGGAAAAACAGCAATATCAATTCTGCTGAAGATTTCTTAGCATGTGACAGAGCTACTTTAATTACATTGTGAGTATTTCTGAAATGAACTTAAGCAACTTTACCCTTTTCTCTTTTAAAGGGAAAGACCCACAGCAGAGGCCTGTCTTTCTCATTTGTGGTTGCGGCAAGGGGAGTTCATACTCTTGTGTAGCCCTGAAGAAACGTGTTGCTCTGCTCTGATGCCAGGATATACAACAAAATGCTCTGAAGAACGTAACATAAAATCCATTTGTAATGGTACCTGTAGCAACAAGGAAGACAAAGAAAACATTCCAGAGGACAGCAGTACAGTCTCCAAACGTTTCCGTTTTGATGATTCATTGCAGTATCCCCAAGACTTCATGACAGACTTTATATGTTAATATGTACTAATGACTTATAAAATGAATTCAGCATAATCTGTTCCAGTGGTGAATATAAGATTATGGCTTGCCAATTTGTGCAGCATTGCAGCATTGGCGTACTGGAAATGCACTTTGATTCTTTTATGCTGGTGCTTCTTTTTCTATATCCATTGCTGGCAATGGATTTAAACTCCTGAGAAATTGGGGTTGTGGCACCAATAAAACAAATTATTATTTTTTAAGAGATAATTAAGTATTTTTGCACTTTTCAAATTTTAGTCCAAAAATTATGTCAGAGTGAACAAATTAAAACCTGAAAATGAGTTTGTTTAAACTCAGGCTTTGCCAAACAGTGGTTGAATATGTGCACGTTTTTATGTCTAGCCTTTATAAGAAATTGGTCTAAGCAGGGAAACTGAATCTAGCTGTCTCATGGGGCTTATTTGTGACCATTCTCATCACTTTCAATGGAAGAAGCTATAGTGCTGGTATGTTTTTGGCAATGTGATGTATCTATTGCGGCCATTTGGAAATCTGCTTTCTCTCTAGGATCATGAGTAGTTAAGGAAAAGTTTCTGCCTTATAGATCTGGTCCACTTAAGGATTATAATGCATACTCTGTGTGTTTTTCCTGTGTTGGATCTCTGGAATGCTTGAATAGAAAATGGGTAGATTGTCAGTCCTTGCTTTGTGGTCCTTTGCTTCTTATCAGTAAGTTATATTTGAAGAGGATGGGGGTCCCATGCTGATGTGAATATTTGATACACTCGTTAGTTTGCTTTCATCAAACCTCTGAAATAGTGTTGTCTACCTGTATTGACCTATTCCTCATTTAAAAAACCCAGCCTCTTTAGAGTTAAAATAACTGAACAAACTGGAAATAACCATTTTTTCCAGTGAAACTACAATTAAAAGATTTTCACGATGCCCCACTGATGCAGAAGTCCAGTGCATCTTTGTCAATTATTGTTATCCATAATAACTTAGCTTCATGCCCACTCTTGAGAAATGGACTGCAGTGTGTTAGTATTTAAAAACAAACTACCTAATAATTGTTTTAAACCCACTAAACAAAGCAAATGTAAAGGCTTGTTATTTTTTTAAGTTGTATTCCTTCCGCCTCCTATTTCTAGGCTCTGCGGAAATAATGCCTATATCAAGTTTTGACTTAGAGCAAATACCAATCTTGCTTTAACAGCCTGAAACTAATACTGACAAGATAAAATCAGAATTATAACACTGCGGCTGGAAGTTCTTTTGTCTGGGGAATGTATTAAAGCTCTTACAAATATTTTGAAAGTAGATGGCACTTTAAAATATGTTTGGGATTTTCCACTCCTCAGGTCTTTAGGCTTCATCGTCTTTGATTTGGATTTGGTTTGTTTTGTGCAATAAAATACCACTATCTGATAATCTTTTTCAAGTGTGCCTGTGGACTTGTCAATAGTTAAGCAGATTGAGGTTTTGGAACAGCATATGATTGAGAGGAGAACATAATGAGTGTTAAAAGGTTGTATTTTGTCTTTCTTCACATGGAAGGAACAGGGTTTCTTTACAAACAGATTTCAATATAAGGTATCACCATAATGCATGGGGGAATTCAGGACTGTTGTCTTTATTGTGGGTGACACACATGTCAGCAAGTGAGAAGTCAACTGTGGTGTAAGGCATGCAAGACTATCTTTCAGCTTACGTTTGTCAGGAAAAGTAGAAGTTTTCCAAGACTTACTCTCATGTGAAATTAAGTAATAGATATATTCAGCATGGAGGAAACTCAGATGCCTAGGTATAAATGAAACACACTGAGTCTCTTCAATGCATTAATTCTCATGTAACTTTTTCCAGTGATACTGATAATATATAATTATAAAATTACTTTGCTGGAGGCAGTTGCTGGACTGTGTTCAGGTATGTTATACACTTTTCAAAGTCCTTGGCTTTTCCCAGTTGGAGTCTTATCTAAGCTTTTGTTTTTTCCACCAGCATAGAGTCTGATTTGAACTGGGTAAATTAAAAATGCGAACTATTTTAAAAATACTCAGAAGTTAAAAGTTCACTTAAGATAAAGAAGAAAATGTCAAAAAGCAGAAGGTGGAAAAGAATGTTTAGAAAAATGTTAATTTTAAGAATTCTGCAAAAATATTACTGAACTGAAATTACAACTGGGAAGCTTGTGAAAGTCTTCATACATTAGTATTCTATTTTTAACATCTAGAAAGTAAAGCTGAAACTATATGCCAGCACTTTATGGCAAAGTTGTTATTCCTTAAGGTTTTTATCATAGTATGATGTTTACATTTCCTACTACTTTTGGAGCTAACTTATCTTTAAATAAATGAAAATTAGTCTTGGGCAAGGAACTTAAGTTTTGAAGACTTTATTTGTAGTTTATGTAAACTTAAAATATACCTTGAATTGGATTTTGTTTGGATCACTGTGTTTGATTTATTTAAAAATATTGTGCATGCGTAACTTCAACTGAATGTAAATACATACATTGTAGGCAATTGTTAGCCCATCTTGCTTCCTGCCATGTTACTGGGAATTACCAAGTGTAAATGAGTGATGAGTAACATTTTAAGATGACTGAAGTCATATCTCTATGCAGCTATGACCTTTTATATTAAAAAAAATAAACTTTGCCTTTTTTCAAAATTTTTGTGTTTTCATTTCTTCACAGAATCAGAGAATGGTTGAGGTTGGAAGGGACCTCTGGAGGCCATGTTGTCCAACCCTCCCACCCCCCCATCCCCCTGCTCAAGTAGGGCCACCTAGACCTGGCTGGCCAGGACCATACCCAGATGGCTTTTGAGTATCTCCAAGGAAGGAGACTTCACCTCTCTGGGCAACCTGTTCCAGTGCTCAGTCATCCTCAGTAAAAAAAAAAGTATTTCCTTATGCTCAGATGGAGCCTCCTGTGTTTCAGTTTGTGCCCTTTCCCTCTTGTTCTGTCACTGAACAGACACTGTCAGACCTTGCTGAAGTCTACACAGGCAATGCCTGCTGCTCTCCCCACATCTACCAGCCAGTCATTTCACCACAGAAGCTTACCTCAAGTTGCTCAAGCATGACTTCCCCTTGGTCAATGTGTGCTGACTACTCCTGAGAAATCATAAACTTACCAGCTAACTTCCGGGAACTCTTTTACATGTGCCTGTTTTTTATACATAAATGTATTATATGTGATGGTCTAGTTATGTCTTGTAGTATTTACTAAGTTGATACTTTTCTGTTAATTTCTCGTGGCCTTTGCTGAATGACCATGTAAAGAAACAAATGCAATGTTTGTTACATATATTAGCCTCCTAGGGCACTAATTGTACATTTGTTTAATTTTCAAGTAGATGGCGGAATTTAAAAAACAAAACACATTTTTCCTCTAGAATTAGACTCAGAAGAGGTGGTAACCTGTTGTGGCCTGGATAATATGTTTCCTACAAAGGTGTGTTTCACTGATGAAATGAAAGCTTTCTCATGGTTAGAAATACACAAATGGGCTTTCTTTTTAGTGAAAGAAATAGTGTATTCATGTGCTTGGTTTGGTGTTGCAGCATTAATTTCAGAAATTATCTGAATGTTTACATTTCCTATACTGATAGTTCTTACCAGAAATACTGCCTGTTTTTTCTTATTTTTTTAAGACATCTAGAAAACAAACTATTCTGTTTAGTAGCTTGAAATTTCTGTCTCTTTTAAAAAGGCCTTCTCAGGAAGGAGACATATTAGAAAAATGCATAATCTAGATAACAGCTGACCATCTTATTGGGACAGGCATGCTTGTACTCTTGCCAATTCAGGTAGGTTATGCTTGGAAAAATATACTGTAAAATTGGGGCAAGATAAAAACATGCAATTAACATGTTTTTTTCAGAAATCAATCATCCTGTTCCTTGAACCTGTCAGCTGACAAGACTTGAAAATAGTGCTTGGCCCACTCGGCATCGGAGAAGTAAGCAAGCTACAGAATGAGTCAGTGTGTAAAGAGTCTACCAAATTAACAGTAACATCACAAAGCTGAGTCGCTGAGTCACCCACTAGCGCATGAGAGTGTAAGGAAATTTCTTAATTAAAAGCAGGTACATGAATTATGACATAAAAATTCTTATCTGGTTAGCCTGTGTAGGCTTAGCCCTGACAAATAAGGGACAGACTATTACACAAAGTATTCAGAGAACCAATTATTCCATGTGACAGTGCTAGTTTGTGTTGCTTTCACAACACAACAGGAAGATAAAGGATGATTTTTGACCCAGAAATACCTGTGACAAAATTCTTGCCTTCCAATGAAATGAAGACTTCACCTTTGAATGCGAACAGATTTTCCTGTTACAAACACATTTGTGTCCCAAGTCAGTAAGTTGCCATACCTACACCGACCACAGAGTATTCATATTTCCTGTAGTGTTATGATATTCTTGATAGTAAATAAAGACTCCTTTTTCTTTTTTCACCTGGCACTGACAGGTGCTCAAGTTCACGCTAGTGTTCCTTTGGAGTGGCTGTGAAGATGAAATAGGCATACAAGTTATGGCCTGTAACTTGCTTTTTTTCTGTTTACACAGACAAACCCAGATCTCTTCACTGTCTTTGAGTCTTTCCTGTGTTGCACTAACTGTAAGGTTGTGTTGCACATCTGTGCTGTTACTGTGGCAAAAATAAGGTATAAAAGGAAAATGTACAGACCTGGTTTTGTCTTTTAAAAATTTTTGGAACTGAAAAATGTATGCTTCTTTTTTCCCACTGAAAACTTGCCTAAATTGTAATGTCTGAATATTCGTGGCAAGTCAAAGTATTAAATTCGTTATCTATTTGAAATAATTATCATTTCTGGTTGCATTTTAAGTGCTGTCCAAAATTCAAGTTTTGTTCATGAACATAATGGAGTTTAAATATCACCTCTTGATTTAAAACCCTTAAACTTGAATTTTGATGACTAAAACTTTTCCTTTACAGAAATCATTATCAATCATCGTTAATTTCCCCACTATTAGAAGCCACTAAGAGAAAGCTTTGCTTGCTTCATGAAAGGTCTTTACAATGTGAGATTGGTTACTTGTTTTATATATGTATATATTATAGTGGGTCCATGAATGGTACATGTGAGTACTTAAATACACATATATATTTAAGAAAAAAAGAATAGAGACAAACCAGATTTTAGACAAAGTGGAGTACAATAAAAGGTATTATGTTCAGCTGAGATGCTGTAACTGCTGGGGTGATTTAGGAATACAACTTTGAGAGACAAGTTGTAGGCATTCAAGAAGCTGTGATTCCATTGCATTCAAACATCTTGTTCCATTTTCCTGCTAGTTAATGTTTTTCAGTCTGTCATCTGAAACCTCTGGGAAGAAAAAGCCCCTTCCTGAAACTATTTTTAAAGCAATATCCAAATCTGATAATTTTGATTTTTGTAAACACAGAAGTTATTACATTTGTTGTACTTTTAAAAATTATTTATTTGCTCTAATTGAAACACGCAAAGCATGCTGGTAAGTACTTTGGTTAAAAATTAAAGGATCACTTTTTTCACATTAAAACCAAAACATCCTGTCAGTAAAATACTGTACATAGTATTTTGGCTTAAATTTTGTTAATTCCATAGAATAAACCACATTGTTATGTACTGTTTAATACTTTTGCCTCTGTTTGAAGGGTGAAAGAAATGTATTCTTGATTACTGGCACCCCAGAATTTAACTGAGGCGTCAAGGTGAAACAAAAACCCTGTGTCACTGAATCTTTCAGAAAATGAAAACTTAGTGGTAAAAATGTTACCTATGGCTTTTTTTCTTCCTGTATTTAGTGTGTCACCTATCCTTTTCTCTTGCATTGATGCTCCAATCTTTGCTGAACTTTTTATTACATAGAAATATATGAATTGTATGATACTGAATGCCTATGTTCTGTTGACTTTGGCTGGTAATGATTTTTTTTTTTAATAGTCTGCTCCATTTTTTTTCAATTGCTTTTAGTACAGTTCTAAAACATGCTGAGGAGTACTCACTTTGTGTTTGCTCCCTTCTTCATCCTTTCACCATTTTATTCTTTTGATCATATTTTATCTCTCAAGTTAGATTTAGATTGTCTTGTTAGGTATGACTATGGGATTTCAGATAAAAGTGAGATGTTAGCCAAACACAGGAAAGCAAAAAACTGAGTGGTAAACATTTTTTTCTGCTGTGTGCTCCTATGGCCTTGGAAAAGATGATTAAAATCAGCTGATACTGTGTTTATGTAAATAAATTGTGTTTGACGGGTCACTGTAGGAAAAGACTGAAATGTGGGGAAAAAGGGAAAAAATAAATAGCAATAATATAAAAAATAAAGTTCTCTGTAAGAACAAAGTTCTGTAATGAATAATACTATATACACAATATTTTCTCTATAATGTTCCCAATATTAGCAACCTCTGTCTTTCCTCCTCTGAAGAGTACAGGTAGGTGTGCTATTTCCAGTTTCCTAATCAGATAGTGGAAAAACAAAATGTCACTTTCTAGCAGAAAGAACCGCAATGCCCAACAGTGTCCGGGGATGTGTGCTGAATGTGCTACTGCCTTCTGTAGATAGAGTTTCTAATAGCTGAATGACTCAGTATTAAAGCCAAATAGCAGGGATTTCCCTTTGCATGTTTTCTGGCCAGACTGTTATAGACAGTACAGCGTACAGCTTGTTTGAATTTCCCCATGATATGTTGAGTATGAGGGTATTTCTCATTTAAAAATCAAAACCAGGCTTTGGTACTGTTTCAGAAAATGCACTGGGAATTCCAAGTGATGTTGAATTTTCTACAGCTGGACAAAGCAAAAATACCCTCCTGCTTCTTTGTCTGGGGTATTTAACAAAAGGGCTTTTATGTTTAAAACTCCATATATAGACTCTTCAAATGCTCTATGCTCAGTCTTTGGCTGCTGTTGTAGTGTAGCCAGCCTAGTCCAGCCATTAGAGCCCACCACGAATGCTTCTGCAAGCACAGCTGAGTGCTTTTGTGCTGCAGTTGGGGCACGTCTCACTGCTGTGCCTAAAGACAAGCAGCTGCGTCCACTTACTGATACACATCAGCTAATTTAAAAGGTAAGAAGGAAGGGCTGCTTACACAGCAGTGAATGGCTACTCAAAGCAATATTACCTACCCTGATGTTTCTGAAACGGGCACCCTTCGCAAGCCTATCAGGCATTTTCTACTGGAAGACAATCTCCGTGAAATAGCAGCGAAGCTGAAATTCAGCTTGCCGCAGCCGTCACTGTATCGCAATACCTTAGGAGAGCCCACCCAGGTGTAACCCGTTCTCTGGGAAGGGCCTGGCCGCAATCGGGAACACCTGAGCAGCTCCCCGCGCTCAAACTCCCTCACGGAGCCCAGACGTCGGTGACGGTGTGCACGGCGCGCTCGGTCACGGGGCCCAGCCGCTCGCGCCGGGCCGTTGGGATTCGCTGTGCGCGCTGCCGGGGCGGCGGGTAACGGGCGCGCTCGCGCTGCTAGGTAACGGCGGCGTCCCAACACAGCAGCGTTGCCTCGCCCGCGCAAACATGGGCACCCCGCAGGTACCGGGGGTTGGGAGACTACGGGGGGAGTTCTGCCGCCTCCTTCAGCCCGACAGAGTCCGCCTCAGCTCTGACAGGCGGGGCTGGGGGTCCCGTGGCGGCCCCCGCTGGGCGGTGGGGAGCGGTGGGCTGGCTGAGGAGAAGCGGCTGGGCAGCGCTGGCTGCTCGCTGGGCAGAGAGCATAACGCTCGGGTACACTTGGCTGCCAGCGGATCGTTCTGAGCACTGAAAGCGGTGTTTGCCTTTTAAACCTTAAGCTTCTGAATTTACGTTTTTTTTTTTTTTAATCCGTGGTGCTTAATTAAATGCTCACACTCTAAAAGCGAAGGCCTAGGGGGGCAGCTGTGTTTGTGGACAAAGGCTTTAGTACACTGTCCCGTTAGTTGGGGGCTGGTTGTGGCTGATACTTTTTCTCAAGTAAACCGTGGTGTCTGTACTGTCAGTTCCTTAAGTCAGGAAGGAGTTTTTAGAAGTGACATAGCCCTTCTTGCAGCTGCCCACATTTCCTGTAGCTACTTTAGCAAACACCCATTTTTGGTTTGGGCTGCTGTTCCTGTTGTGTTTTCAAAGAGACATCTCCTAAAGATATCCCATTATATAAACCACAGAAATTAATTTAAATCTTTAGCTTAGTACAAAATGTTACATCATAAGCATTCTCCCTGTTTTTTTGGGTTTTTTTGTTGGTTTGTTTTTGTTTTGGGGGTTTTGTTATATAAACATGAAGAGATTTTAATTAATTCAGTTTATTTCCAGAAATGCAGGAAGCTTAAATGCTGAAGACAAATGCCAACAGAAACTTTTTTGCTAAGAATGTGGTTTTAAGTCATTGGATATTAACAGATAGTAATTTATATTATTTCTCTAGTGGCCTGATTGAGTTGTAGTTGGTCAATGCAATCATAAGGAAAAGTCAGCCCTCTTAAATCATGTTGTTCTCCTGTTAGTAAGATTATCTGTTCTTTTAGTTTCCTTTGGTTTTGACGTCCTAGTTCAGATTGGTTTTCCTTTGCTTTTGATGTCCTAATTCAGATTGCTTTTCCTCTAATGAAATGTGTGAGATATTTTAAGTGAAATCATTCAGTAGCTTCCTTCAGTGAATTAAAAGTTCATCAGTTTTTCTTCATATGTGTTTCTTCTTGAGGTGTATATTAGAGGGTGTCAGATGGCTGCTCATAACTATCTGAAATGGTCCTCACTGTCCAGGACTCTCTTTTTTACTACATCTTATTGCCAGTCAGAATTTCCCAGTGTGATATTTTAAAACATGAGCACTGTCTTCAGTGGAACTGATTTCAACGCTGAATTTATCAGCACCTAGGGCTCAGAGTTATAAGTTGTGGTGCTGTAGTCTATGTTTTGCAACAGAAGAAAGTCTAAACAAAACTGTCTGATGTTGTATATGAAGACAAGGTATACCCTTAGTCATTTTTGTAGCCCTATTATTTGTAAAAATACCCAGGTTTCTGTTATTTGTTCCTAACCAGGAATCTAAGAATTAGACTGTGGACCTTCTCACTAAGAAAAATAGACAATACTCTTCCAGGAATTCAGAACCATTTTCTCCTATACAAAAGACTTTTTTCTCATCCATTCCCTTCAGGGGGTAGTAGATGGTATTCACCATCTGCTTCTGAATGTGGACTAGAGAAACAATGAGCTATATATATCAGTCTCATTATGAAAGACACAGAGAACAAAGAGCATGTCTATACTCAAGGTTCAGAACCACCTAAGGTGGCTTTGCCTGAGCCAGCTCTGGTCCAGAAGCTGTTAAAGTTGTTGACCCAGAATCCAGATCACCAGAGATGGTTAGGGGGTATATGAGGAGAGTCTGAGGGACCTATGTATATTCAGCTTGGAGAAAGGAAGGTGGCAGAGCCAGTTACTGTCTTCCAGTGTCTGAACTATAAAGAAAATGGTGCCAGATTCTTCTTGGCGCTGTGCAGCAGCAGGAGGAGATGCAACGCTCTCAGGTTGCAGGGAGGGAAATTCTGATGGGATGCACCCACAGGTGCTGAGGGCGATGGCGGAAGTCATTGCTAGACCACTCTCCATTATCTTTGGCAAGTCATGGGAAACGGGGGAGGTGCCTGAGGACTGGAGGAAAGTGAATGTCACACCAGTCTTCAAAAAGGGCAAGAAGGAGGACCCGGGTAACTATAGACTGGTCAGCCTCACCTCCATCCCTGGAAAGGTGATGGAACAACTTATTCTTGATGCTGTCTCTAGAGGCAGTCAACATGGCTTCACCAAGGGGAAGTCATGCTTGACCAACCTGATAGCCTTTTATGAGGACATTACTAGGTGGATAGATGATGGTAAAGCAGTAGATGTGGTCTATCTCGATTTCAGTAAAGCATTTGACACCGCCTCCCACAGTATCCTTGCGGCTAAACTGAGGAAGTGCGATCTGGATGTTCGGGTAGTGAGATGGATTGTGAACTGGCTGAAGAAAAGAAGCCAGAGAGTTGTGGTGAATGGGATGGAGTCTAGTTGGAGGCCTGTATCTAGTGGAGTCCCCCAGGGTTCGGTATTGGGACCTGTGCTATTCAATATATCCATCAATGACTTGGATGAGGGAGTAGAGTGCACCCTCAGCAAGTTTGCTGATGATACGAAACTGGGAGGAGTGGCTGACACGCCAGAAGGCTGTGCTTCCATCCAGCAAGACCTAGACAGGCTGGAGATTTGGGCGGGGAAAAATTTAATGCAATTTAACAAGAGCAAGTGTAGAGTCTTGCATCTGGGCAAGAACAACACCAGGTACCAGTATAAGTTGGGTACTGAC
>WKFP01014225.1:1384488-1402469 GCA_011057875.1 Pterocles orientalis
TGGAAAAGAGGAGACTGAGGGGTGACCTTATTAATGTTTATAAATCTGTGAAGGGTGAGTGTCAGGAGGATGGAGCCAGGCTCTTCTCTGTGACATCCAGTGATAGGACAAGGGGCAATGGGTTCAAGCTGGAACATAGGAGGTTCCACTTGAATATGAGAAAAAACTTCTTTACAGTGAGGGTGACAGAGCATTGGAACAGGCTGCCCAGAGAGGTTGTGGAGTCTCCTTCTCTGGAGACATTCAAAGCCCGCCTGGATGTGTTCCTGTGTGGTCTGATCTAGGTGTTCCTGCTCCGGCAGGGGGATTGGACTAAATGATCTTTCGAGGTCCCTTCCAATCCCTAACATTCTGTGATTCTGTGAAATTCTGCCTAGGCAGAAGGATGGCATTCTTCCCAGTGAGACAATTAAGAAGGGGAGAAGGTTACCCAGAGAGGCAGTAGCTTTAGAGACCTTCAAATCTGAACTGGACAAGACCCTGTGGAATCTGACCTAACTTTTGTAGTTAGCTTTGAGAAGGAGAGCAGACAATAAAAGGCTCTTTTCAGCCTCTATTTTTCTATGATTCTGTCATAGTGTGTTTGTATAGAGCTGTGTCCAAACCAGTCTTGGTTCATAGGTTACCCTCCATCCTATAGGCTTATTGGCTTGGTAAGCAGTAGTTTTACGACGCACTGAGGATACACTACTAGGAGATGTATTACAAGAGACTGGTAGTTACATGGCCTGTGTCAAGAAACTTTTTGCAGTTAACTGTGGAGAAATAAATGGCTTTATGTTTTCCGAGTAGTGTTACAATGGCTCCAATTACCAGATAAAAAGTGGGCTTGTCATGTAAATCTTCTGGTCTTTCTGTGTTGGTTATAATACTGCTTTTCCATCATTTATGCTGAAAGAAGTTTGTAATTTGTGTCACTGCAGACTACGAGACTGATATGAACGCTAGAATTTTGAGGTGTGGAAAATCTTGACCATGCCTGACTGGAAGATAGACTGTTGAGAGCATTAAATGAGGGACTGAAAGAGATATGTGGTTATT
This sequence comes from Pterocles orientalis, assembly GCA_011057875.1. NCBI lineage: Eukaryota > Metazoa > Chordata > Aves > Pterocliformes > Pteroclidae > Pterocles > Pterocles orientalis. The sequence goes on from WKFP01014225.1 coordinate 1,385,530, forward strand.
GTCGCAAAGTCTTCAGTCACTTTCTCCATGATTGCCAAAATTTGGTAGATTAAAGATATCAAATAGCTAGATTAAAAATACCAAAATTGGCCCGTTTGGTGTTTAGACTACTTTTATTCACCAGGCATTTTGATTTCTCTTCAAGGGGAGGCAAGATATGTTTAATCTCATTCTGGGAGAGAAAGGAGAAAAATGGAATTTTTCGTCATTAAAAGAGTAATGCTGTTGATTTCGAAAAAAGATACTTAAAACACTTTTTTGTATGACTACCTTTTGCAGCTAGTGGTATTCAAGGAGTTTCTCCCTGTCCTGTTCAGGTGAAGAACTCTGTAGAGCTGGAATGAATTTGCTCTGCTTTCACAAGTTGGACCACAGATTGGTTTATGAAATGATTGCTGACACCTGATTATGTATGTGTATATGCATTTTATCACTGTCACATTCCTGTATTTCAAAGGAGGTTTTCTTTGGAGCCTGATTTGATTTTTAGCTCACTTGGGAATTGACAGGATTTATTCTTGACTGCAAAATTCATGTAAATAGTTAAATGCCTATAACTTGTGTGGATTCTATACGGCTGTATTGCAAATTATAGCCAACCTGACTTGTTTAACAGCAGTTTGCATATGTCTATGCGAACTTTCTGTGCTTTGTATCTTTCCTCTGTTACAGCCTTTGCGTAAGACACAAAGCAGAAAGAGGATGGCTGTAGCATAGACATGCAGTGTTACTGCAAGTGCAGCTGCATGGAAGGAGGTGGTATGGACAGTGCTGGTGTATTGGTGGTGTTGTGAAACAGGAAAAATATAAGAATAGCCAAAGGTAGTTGTGTTAGAGCCAGTTTTAGATAATTTTACAGCTAGATTGTCTTGTTTGTTTCTAGGAAGGTGCTGTACCTTGCTCAAATGTGGTAGCCAGAGTCCTGGGCATGGTCAGGGGGTGCTTTTGGACAGACAGCTTTGATGTCTGATTCTGAGGGATCAGCAGTGTGGAAAATGAGAGAATCTTGGACGCTCTCAAATTAAAGTTTATGGATTAGAAAAGGAGCATTTTGTGTTTTAAGAAAAAGTTGATTGAAGAACGGGAACCAAACAATTAATTGCTTATTTGTATTATTTCACAGTATCTTGTAGTGCTTTGATGTCCGTCTTGGCAAAAGGTTAACATAATTGCTTCCCAGCCTGAAATTAATTTTTCAGAGCTCTGATTTTTCAAAGGCATTTGAGAAAGTTGGATTCTACATGGAAACACTCTAGAAAGAGTAGGGGAAGTGATATGAAATTGTATGTGTAAAATTATTATATGAGAGATAAAAATGGAATTATAGCTAGATTACAAATTCAAGTATTATTGGAAGTCTAATATTAGTAGTAATTTAAATGTCTATTTGTGATTTTCCTTTTTTTTTTTTTTTTTTTTTTTTTTTTAAGCCCAGTCCAAGTGGCAAAGGGAAGCTGGGAAACAGGACAGTGAATTTACTACCACAGCTGCCTCAGGTATTTTGTTGGCTTTTTTTGTAAGCTTTCATTTTCAAATATGGGCCACAGCAGGGTTATGTGAACACTATGGTTCTCGTTTGAGTATGTGCTGAGGTGTATATTCTCTCTCTCTCCAATATGTGTATATATGTATATTATAGCTGCATGTGAAGCACTGTTTATATGTCAATATTTGGAAAATACTGAAAGTGGAGTATTTGAACTAAGTAAGGTATAAAACTAGAGAGTTTACAAGTATTTACATATAACACGCTTATGTCTAACATTCTAACATGTCAGGGCGACATGTAAGTAGTAGTTTATTGTAGGATTTTTATGCTGCCTTGTTCCTGCTGTATATTAGGCTACAGTTTCTTTGGTTTGCTATGTTTAAGAAGTCTTGGAGTGTGTGTTAGGAGCACCTACAGGAGTTGTAAAACTAAATTACAAACTCTTTATTCCAGGCAAGGTGTAAACCATTGTGGCAGCAGACTTGTCCTTCATTCCATCTGAGCAAAGAACAGAAGGATGAAGAGTCAGATGAGTTTGCTTTAAAAAATGAGTACTCACCTGGTAAGGTTAACATTTTTAGTACTACTAAAGAAAACCTCTCAGAAACATAAACGTATGTGTGATACATTTGAACCTTTTTTTTTAAACTTAATTTCAAAATTTATTTTTTGCAAGGAGAATATTTGAAGGTGAGGTGCAAGAGACAGAAGATACAAGGCTCTAGAGATAATGAGGCAGGTGCTGGACCATTATCTTCTACACTGCAGATCAGCAGTCATCTGAAAAAAAAACATGAAAGTCTCAGAAGTGCTCTTGTTAACATTATATTGTGAGTTTCCTTATCTTTGAATAATGTGGTTTTCCTTTTTGATAGATGAACCAATTTTTAAAATTAGATTATTTTAAAATTTTGACAATTGTAAATTGAAAGTATATGAATATGAGCTATATCACCAATTTTAAAAGCTGAACCTTAGCAGGTAAAATGCAATCTTGGTCACATCCTGCAGTGTTCTTTTTGAATCTGAATGTCTTGTGCTCATTGTAAAGTTTAGGCAGTTACCTTTTTTTGTTTTGTTTGTTCACAACTGACATGTAGGATAGCTATATATTCCTATGCCAGTAAAATATATCTGAAGAATGTGATCTGTACTCTTTGTTTTTTTGTCTTAGACAACAAGACCTTACTGAAGAACAACTTACATCTCTTGATGGAACCCAGCCTTCTACACCAGTAGAGAAAGATATTTTGGTAGCTAAAGGCTCTTTTCTAGAGTACTAAATGAAATAGAGTACCAGGCATTTATTGTAAATATTGGCAAGGTGATTGACACAAAGAGAGATGACTGACAGTGACATATTCTTCCACTATTAGTTTCACACAATGTATTATTTATAGTGTTACTGTTGAGAATGGAGCATTGGGAATGTATGGAGGATTCAAAGAATTACAGAATGGAATGATACTGGGGGATAACCAGTGTCAGGAAGTGATAAATAAATCTTTTCTACACGTGCTGAAGGTGAGAAGAGCTTGCACTGGAAGGTGCACTGCTTTGTCTGAGCAGATAGAATCTGTAAGATTCTCTTTGTGTTGCCCTCATCTAAGGCGTAAGGGTGCTGTTCTTCCTTCTCATTCTGGTTTAAGATACCTTGTATAATACAGTTGTATACACAATTTTGTGATTTATGTATATATAAAATAGATTAAGTTAATTTTGGAATAAATTAATTGAATTAGACCCATGTGTTACTTCCTAACATTGGTAATCTTCTAGCTGATATTCCATTCTGCAATTCTTTGAATTTGGGCTGATATGTTTCTTCATCTATGTTTCCTTTAATGCTATGACATTTTATTTGTTGAATTTCACATGCCTGTTGAAGTGCTGGTATACAAGCAGATGTACTTATTTGTGGTTGTACATTCGTACTGTGAGTAATGCATTAGCATTCGTACTGTGAGCAATGCATTTGCGTACCCACACAAAACTCTTCAGAAGCCACGCATTCTGCATATATGGTCCAGCTCCAGACCTAATGGATAGTAAGGGCAGCACTGGAATGATGAGATAGATGAATATATATTGAAAAATTATTTAAGGAAAAGGTTGATACTGGGATAGTGCCAAGGAAGAACCATCTCTGGTAGATGTAAAAGGAAAACCAAAATAAAAGCCAGATTTCTATGAGTTGTGTTCATTCTTCAATTAAATTTTTGGGATTTAGCTCTTATCAGAGAAATGGAATGAGGCTTATGCCACTATACCCTGTTTTTCTATCTCAACAGCTTTTTATTGGTATTCTATCAACTAGTGTTTGGCAGGTTGATGAAGGTATTTACATCGGATTTTGTGGTGTATATGTAATTTACAACATAAATCAGTACTTAGTACTAATTACATTTATTTGTACTAAATAAGCCCATATCTCTAGCTAAACCTGTAGTAGTAATAACAATCCACTACTGGGCTTAACCAATGCATCTTCTTCTTTTATCTTGCAGAAATACTACTATTACATTCACCATGGAATTGATAAAGCAAATGTGGCCCCACTGGATGAATCATGGCTAGATCACATCTTAGCTTTAATTCCACAACATCTGAAAGTACTTGATCAAAGTATACATTCAATGACTGATGAAATAAAAGAAGACTATCTTCTGAGTGTAAAAAAGGCTATAGGTAGATTTCTGGGAGTTTACTTGCATTTTCTGCTAAGTTGCTAGTATTCAGAAGCGTTCATTGTTGAGTGCTGTTCGCTGCTGAGAGCTACAATTGTGGAAAAGTTATATGAAGTGCTCTTCTGGATGTTAGAGGCACATTTTAATAAAAGGAATACTCAGGTTTTCTTATCCTTGTAATGATCAAAGCTGATGTTATTCGGTATTTTTGATCTTTCAGCACTTTTTAGAAATATGATTTTATTTTATAGATCCCTATTTAATAGTAGAGCTTTCTACTAAATCCCTTTTCATCTATATCTGGATAAATCTGTTCATCTCAATGAGGTGTGCATTTGAACATTTTGGTTGAGACACTGAGGTGCGTTGAGGTCCAAAGAACAACAAAGCTGGTGAAGGGTCTAGAGAACAAGTTTTATGAGAAGCAGCTGAGGGTACTGGGGCTGTCTAGTCTGAAGAAAAGGAGGCTGAGGTGAGACCTTATTGCTCTCTACAACTACCTAAAAGGAGGTTGTAGCTGGAACAGGCTGCCCAGGGAAGTGGTTGAGTCACCATCTCTGGAGGTATGTAAAAGATGTGTAGATGAGTACTTAAGGACGTGGTTTAGTGGTGGACTTGGCAGGGTTATGTTTATGGCTGGACTCAATGATCTCAAGGGTCTCTTCTAGTCTAAATGATTCTATGATTCTATTCCCTCACTTAGCTTGTTTTGGCTTTTTTGTTGTTGTTTTTTAATGTTTTTTTCAGTTGACTTTGTTTTAAGAGATCCCAGGGAAAAAGATGAAGACAAGAAGAAAGATGTTCTTCTACCTCATCGTGCAGAGTAAGAAAATATATTTATTAAAAAACACTGACTGGAGAACAGTGAGGTAGAATAGCATGTATGAGGAACAGTCTTAATAGTGGTAGTCAGTGTCAGCTCTAAATAAGACTTAGTTATGTAATAACTTAGTTATATATACACCATCTTTGGAAAAATCCTGGAAAATATGTGTCTACCTTGAAAGGTTGTTTGGAATTAGTTTTATTTAGCAGTGCTTAACTGGTAAGAACTCTCACAATTGATCCCACAGCATTTGAAAATGAGATTGTCCTGGGTTAAACTGAGACAGAGTATAACAGGGATATAGGACACCAAATGCTTATGTATAAACTGCATTGTAGTCAGTGGAACAGTGTCATGTTCTGTGCCGATTTCACTGAAGCTCTGTCTTGTTTACAGATTATGACAGTTTAGGTCAATACATAAAGGTTTAAGAATGTAATAAATACAGACTCTTTTGTTCCTCAAAACACTTCAGCAATATGTAGTATAAACAGTGATAGATACCTAGCTTTTCTGGATGTTTTTTTCAGTATGTAGCAACCTTCATAGTGGAGTGGATAGATTTGGCCTTTGTTTAGGGGGATCTGCTATCTCCATTCCATTCACACTTGCCTTAAAAAGTCTACTGAAAGCAAGTACAGTGCTACTTCCATGATCATACATCTGTCCAGTGTGCCTCAGCCTACCTAGTATCAACTTTCCTAGAACATACTTCAGTTCTTCCTGAAATGTGAAAGTGAAGAGGTACCTCTTTCATAGTTATAGTGAAAACTTGGTAAAATAAATTTGCCTTTTAGAGGAGTGAGATCTTACAAATGCTGCAGAAACAGAACGTTTCCACTGATGTCAACCAGGCTCTTCTAATGCTAGTGAAGGATAGCATTACTGTGTGATTTTGAAAACAGAAAAAGTTTTTTAATGAACAGTTTCTGGCCTGTGGTTTGAGGTAGATGCTTTTAAACATAAAATGGTAGGCATAAGAATATAATAGAGGGGGTGGCTGTGAGAGATGTTATTTAAGCAATTGGTATCGTAAAAAGATAAATAATATGTTATTATTATGTTGTTATTAAATAATATGTTATGAAATATAATATTTATTCTTGTTATTTTTTTCCCCTGGGTAAGAGGCTGTCCCACGTCTGATCTTTGTAGATTTTCCGTATCTCCTAGGAGCTGTGTAGTTTGTGTATAAGCTCATGTCACACGCTTACATGCAAATCAAAAAGCACAAAGGTCTCCTAGTAGAAAAATCATTGGTAAAACAGTTTTATTCCACTAGCAGTATTTGAAATATGAAACTTTCTTTGAAGAAATATGTAAAATAGATGCGGAAACACTTGCAGTTTTTTAACTAACTTCTTGTAGCTACTTTTTCTGTCTCCTATAGAACACAGGTTCACCAAGAAATGGATAAAAGTGTTATTTTATATCAGAAATTATTTTTTTATAGCAATCCATTATGAAAATGGGAACAAAAGTATTACAAATATATGACAGATTTTTCAGGAGTGTTTTTGTTTTTCCTTTGTAATCTAAAGGTTGCAGTGTATACTACTTAAGTTGCAGTGCTTAGTATTTTAATTGTAAAATCAGGCTGCCTGTAGAAAAATGGCAACAATTTTTAAAGCAAAAAAAGACTATGAGTGTATGAAAAAGCCACCAAGATAGCTCAATGTTTTTTAAAAACTGAAAGCAGACCACCTGAGTTTATAAAAAGGATCTACATCTACAAGTCTTAACAGAGTTGATGTGATGAGCTAAGTATAGATACTACATATTGTAGAAAATTGCATATTGATTGACTAAATACATTATATATGTATAATGATTTTATTACATGCTAAATATAAGGGACCATGAATAAGTTACAGATCTCTTAGGATGTGACCAATATTTTTATCTCTTTTTAAAATAGTGCTCAATATTTGAAGATTTTTTTTTTAATATCTGCATAATGAATAGAAAACTAGATTTATCTCCTGAATTCTGTGCTTTCTGGGATGCAAACATTTATCTTAAATCAAATGTATAAATATTCTGGTTCTTAGCACAGCTACATTCATCCTACTGTTTCTTGTTGGTTTTGTGGTTTGTATTTTTTTCTGGTTGTTTTTTGTTTGGTTGGTTTTTGAGAGTTAGTTTTTGGGTTTTTTTAGAATACAAGTAGTGCCAAAACCTTGGAACAAGTCTTTCTTGTCAGCGTGCAGATACCTGAAGGAAAACTTGCATGCAATAAATCCTTTGATGCTTGCTGTTCTGAACTTATGGGAGACCTCATTTAAGTAAGTGTTACCTGTATCTCTTGGGTTACAGCTGGTCAATGATTTCAGAATCTATATAGGGAAATAATGGATGGTGACATCTGAAGATTTCCAAGTTGCCCTGTTGAATTTGGAACTGCTACAATATATACATCTGAACACTGATCTTTGATATGATGGTGTTGTTCAAAAGCCATTATCCTAAATATGTTTGTCTGTGTTCCATCTAACTTTATGCTTTGCAGAGTTTCTGCCAACTTTTCCTCCATAGAGGTTAAGCTTTCTTATCTGTACTTCCCCAGAAATCACATGCAACAATTTGCTGCCTTCATTTCTTTTGGTATCTAGGCAGTTTTAAACAAGAAGCTCCACATGAAAGTTGAATAGCTTAGCCATTTTGTACTTGGACTTTCTTTAGAGCCTGGGTGAAATTTGTGATTTGGTTTGTTATTTTTTCTACAGCCCATTCCACTGACCCTTCAATTTGAGACACCATGTTTCTTGTACAGAAAGGCTCCAGAGTGGAGCTGCTATCATCTTCTCTATTTTCTCTTTGTTATCTTACCGACTGTGGCAAGCTTCCTGCTTCTGACATGTTTGAAAAATTTATTTTTGGATATGACTTCCATTTTTTTTAAATAGTCTATCTTGCTTTTTAGTATAGTCCCTTAATCTCTGTTTAAATTTGACTCTTTTTGTGGTCATTCTCAGATCAGGAATATTCAAAACAGTCTGCCTCTCAAGAAGGGAAGGGTTGCTGTCTTGCCTAGCAGGGCACTTCTGTTTTTTCATCTTACCTGTTTAATAAGGGGGGAAAAAAGCATTAGGCAGGCTATTATTTTCTGCTTCCCAGAGTAGACCAAACTACTTGCTTGTTTCTTGACTGGTGACACAAAAGTGAAGGAACTGACCTGTCCAGGCCAGGTACTCTAACAAGTTGTAGGGAGTGGTGTTTGGTTTGTTTTTTTTTTTAAAATTTTGGTGCTAAGGAGGAGACAAAATTCAGACAATATACTTTAAAAATATAAAACCTGAAAATTATTTTGAAGCAAGGTTTAGATGATTATTTATTTGTTTTTACATTGTTTTGTAATATTTGTGAAAGTCCATCCAGTCCTAGAAAGGAATGCTATTTAATGCATTCAGAATTTTTAATGTTGTATCTGATATAGAATGACTAACATATACACAAACTATGATTCTGAAAATGGTTATTAATGTGCTCAAATTTAGTAATTACTACTACTTCAGTTTAAGACCATGCATACAGATAGTACTGCAGTGCTTATATTTGGTTGTTCTGAAACAATAGAAGCTCATTTCTGAAAATAACATTATTTTAAAGTATTTAAAATATATTTTAAAACCCTTTATGTTTGAAATGTGAAATATGAAAAAAGTTTATGGAAACTAAATAATAAAACACAAGATACAGTGAGTATGCTCCTAAAATATTAATATTATATTCTGTTTCAGAAATTTACGCCTTCTTGATACAGAAATATTTTACAATAAACAAGAAGCTGAGGAACTCTCATTTTTCCAGAATAAAGTCATGAAGGAAATTGGAAAATCCAAAGTGATTCTGTCTAAGAAGTATGATCCAGTGTATTCATATTTTTAAGTTACAACAGCTATTTTTTCAAAACAGCTATTTTTAAAACTCAACTTTCTGGAGAGAGAAGGAATGATGCATTTCAATTATACATATTAAAGAAAGAGATTCAGTGTTGTGAAATGCTTTGAGGCCTATGAATGAAAACTGCTGTGTAAATATTGACCATGTTATTGTGATTTGTGCAGTTTTCTTATTCTGAGTTTTAGTGTACCATAGTTTGCTCACTTCTTTGAGGGACATTACAAATATGTGTGTTTTGGTCTTTTATGACAAAAACTTTCATTTTGTGGACTCACTTGTGCTGGGTAAATGAGAAAATACAATGTTGCTACTATCAGTAATTTGGCATTTTAGAATATAAACTGATATAACTTTTATATAACAGGACTTGCTCCAGCCCTACTTTACACAAAGGGAGTGTCTCATTGATATGAAGATTAACTTAGTACCACATCAGTAACAGTATCTCTGTAGAACATCTATTGATGATTGTGGAATTTCAGTTTGTATATTCTCAGTTTTGTAGCTGTTTCTGAGAGCAGTGTCATCTGAAAAATGTATTAATGACATGTGTTGACTTTAGAGATTATGACTAAGATTTTCAAAAGCAGAGTGTTTGTATATTCAGTCTATTTTAAAATTGTGCGTTACTGCATTGTTACTCTTTCAGGTTTTATTTAATTAAAACAAATGTTGAGACTACTGTGGTCTCAAATATTTGTTTTTTCACACTATTGACCTTGAAGGTTTTTGTTTCTGTGTTTGTCTATGATTCTGTTATGTATTGCCTTTACCATTTTCAAATGTATTTCTTCCTGGCCCTGAACATACCTTTCTGCTCTTAAGGTTGCATAGTAATCTGTTTTCTTCCTTACTGTTTCCCAGCAATGCCAGAGCCAGTTTTGTTTTGGTTAAGGGCAATTGGGCAGAATTCTCCTTGGATTGCTTTCACATCTTAAAATCTGCTGTGGTTCCAAGGGTGCATAATGAATTGCACAACCTCTCAGACGTACGTGTGCTGCTTGTGAAGTCTTTCTGGCCTGAGAAATGGGAGATGAAAGCAAGACAGCAAATTTGTCTAACATAATATCTTATATTTTAAAAATGGTTCCATAATAATAGATAACATTTTCAGAGACACAATTCCTTAGAATTTAAAGATACTACCATATGACCAACTTAAATTAAACAGTAGTTTCCCAAGTATACTGCAGCATCTTTTGATGGCAGGTAATATGGGCATTTATTGCAATTAACTTAAAACCACAGGTTTATTAATGCTAATCACTTGTAAAACTTAAAAATATTGTATTCTTTTAAGGTGGTTTCCGGAAGTGCAGAAAATCTTTTACCAAGGTAATAAACAAAAACAAGTACCCAGCAATGCCAGCATCACTAAATTAGAGTCTTTCTTCAGTTGTGCTGCCACTTTAATGACTCATCAACTGCAACATTTGCTTTTGCATTCAATTCAAGACTTTACAGATTTAGTTGTTCAACCTGCAGTAAGTAGTCTTTCATATGCACATTAGCAGCATCATTTATTCATGTACATAGAGCCTGTTTCCTGTTTATTTTGCTTATTTAAAAAAAATAGAAAAAAATAGGAATTCTAGTGCCAGGTGCTTTCTGGAAAAAAAGGAATAATATTTTAGGAATGCATTATTTGTTGAGTATTGGGTTTTTTTGTAATGCAAGAGGGGAGATATCAGCATATTTTAAATCTGGTATCCTCAAGAACACACAGCAGTCAGACATAGAATAAAAATTCATTAATATAAAGGCATCTTGCACTAGCACTCTCTCTCCATAATATCTATGTGTGAAGAAGTCTTATTTTGTCTTTGCCATTAGTAGGTGTCTGCTACATGCTTTGACAGAATAGTTCTTGGGGGGGGGGAAAGAAAGGGGTTTCTCCTTTGCACTCGTAATGTCTGTTGTCGAGGTGAATATTTCTTGTTGATACTTAGTGTCTTGGAGTGCAACTGGTTCTTTGTTCATCTTCTTGTTAATACAGCCTTCCCATCAGATATCCACAGAACACTAGCTCCAGTATATATAATAACATTCAGAGAATGTAAGCAAGTAAAGAATCATGTTGTGGAGGCAGAGTATATCTATTTTTTGTTCCTACTCCCCTGTATTTGCTTTGCATACTTCTGAGTTAAATGAGCTTTGATGTCTGCAGTACTATTTTCTGGTATTATTAGTAATAGGTATTTTTTAGTGTTATCATAGAATCAGAGAATGGTTGGGGTTGGAAAGGACCTTAAAGATCATCGAGTTCAAGCCCTCTGCCACAGGCAGGAACACCCTAATGGTGATTCTGTGCTACCTAGTAGTGATAAAATGCTTCCTCATGTTTTTTAATTAAATTTTAGTGTAGTTAGGATATGTTATCAGACATGGGAAAGTTAAGAGATGTCTCACCCAGACTAGAGTTATGATGAAAAATCAAATTATGCCATCAAGGACAAAATCGTATACAAATTTTCATACTGGATTACATGGGAATCCATACTGCAGATATAACCCTCATAATACTCAGATTAGGTTTTGTAGATCAGATTGTTGTTTGGCAAATAAAATTGGATGTAACAATTTTTTTTAAGGTTAGTAGATTCATAGTGACTGCTCCAGATGATGAATACATATATTGCTGTACACATAATTCATATATTGCTACACTTGTGAGAGCTACCATTGTAAAGCTACTCTGCCTCAGTCTATGCAAACAACTCTTATAAAGTTGTTGGCTGATGTATAGACAATGCCTCTTGTGCCTACTAAAAGTACCATTATATTTCATCTTAATGAACATCAATTTGTGTGAATTTTTTTCAGATATATTTCCTACTTACACAAGTATTTTTGTTAGGATTATGGCATGTCATTTGCAATTAAAGTCCTGACAATTTAAGATGCATATACTGGAGTAATTCTTAATGATCCTTTGACTTTTCCTGCGTGAGTTAGGTTAACTAATATTTTGCTTTCCTTTTTTTTTATTTGTGTGTGTGTTAGAAATCACTCCAAGCCTACAAACACCCTGGTTTCATCCTGAGGCTAGTCCTTGAGAAAGATAATATTAAATTTGAACCTGACTTTAATGACTATGAGGATATATTACTGAATGTTTATACTGTTATGATTCAAGCTGTCAGCGATATACCAAGAGTTGAGACTAAATTATTTTCAGAGTGGGTAAGAAGTTCCAATCCTCCTGGGGGTTTTTAAATCATTATTTTATTGCTACATTTAGTTCTAGGTATTTTAATGAATAGGCCTGTTGTCAGAACTCAGAGTAGTATTATAATACTCTTTCAGGATATTTGGAACATTTTGAAGTCATCTGAATTTTACTAATAAGCAGCCCAATCACTGTTCTCTAAGCAAATAAAAAGCCAAGAATCAATTAGTTTATTCTATGAGTTATTTTCCACAGCAGCTATTACAAATGTGCTACAAGCAAATTGATGTATTTAAATTTTAAACACATTTCTGCAGTATTTGGTAAAAAAACCTTCTATTTTGATACTGGAAATGGTACTATCTTTTAAAATATAGTATCTTTTGAGTAGTCTATACGTTAAAAGTGAATCTGAACCATGATTTTTAAGCACTTTATTGTTTAGTTGTTTTATGCATTCAACCAGAATAAAATGTTAGGTCAAACAGGAAACAACCCAGGTTAAGTAAAAAACATTTTGTGAAATAATTTAAAATAAAAAAGGTGCCTACTTGGTTAAGAATTGCATGTTAGTTTCAGTGAAGCAGTCCTAGTTTTTAATATGGAAAAAGTGAAAGTCATGCCTCTTGATCATTTCACAGAGAGCCGTGAGAGGTGAATGTCTTTTTTCCCCGGAAGGAATATCATTTGGACATTCTGTTGCCCTTTCTGTTTAGCGCCAACTTGCATTTTAAGTAAAGATACCAACCCTCAACATCTTTGTTAATATGCTTGAAAACATTACCAAGCAGAAACCTGAGTAATATGCTATGCCTTATAAAAGCACTAATCAATAACCTGTGAGAAGACAAAAGAAACATCTCAAACATGTAGCATGTCTAAATGCACAAGAGCAAGGCTTTTAGACCTTCTGGGGAAGGTCTAAGCACAGGAAAGTGTTTTGCATATTTCTAATGTTACAGATTCACCAGTTGATAGCAAAATTGAAATTGTGTCTGTGGTTAGGAAAAATAAAATCCATGTAGATTAAATTTAAAATTTTTGATAGGATTGTTTTGCATGGATTATTATATGAACTTCTGAGTTTCTGAATGAAGCAGCTCTGACATCTTACTTGTTGGAAGTAAACATTCATAAGCTAGGATTAAAAAAAAATTGGGAGCAGAATGTATATACAAAATTTGATTTGTAATTAAACTTTAGGAAGATTTAAAAGTAACTTTTATTTGAGTTTTCTGTCCTGTTTATCTTTTGTGATGTAACTGAGCTACAGATATAACTGTAATTTGAAAATGTGTTTGATTTTTTGTGTGTTTTTTTCAAAGCCAAAAGGTGAGTCTTCATCAACTGTCTTGAAGCCTCTTATCCTAGATGAGATCTTGGATGAATATAAGAAAAGGATCAGAGAAAAAATTATCAAAGAAAGTGCTGCACCTGTGAAACATCTCAAGCTGTATGATAAGTACAGCTTCCTGGTAAACAAACAAGCTGAACAAGATATTGATCAGTTCCTGACAGAGGAACATACATTTGAAGAAATGGAAATGGAAATTACAAAGTACCAGGAACTTTCTAAGGAAATAAAGTACACTTCTAGGAAGGTAAGTTATAATAATATTCATAAAGAGATAATTGTTATCATTTTAATGTTGATTTTGTACTAATAATGTCAGTCAAAGGTGATAATTATCTGTGAGATAAAGTGGAATAAATTTTTTTTTCAGAAAAAGAGTTTTTCAAGAGTTAGCATTTCTGGGGTTTATTGGCCATTCTTAAGTGAGACTTAAGTTATTTTTGCTAGAAATTGTTTTGGGACTTCATGAGGGCTTCTGTGTGTGGAAGTCAAGCTGACTTGGCCACGGGTCAAAAAAAGCATTGGATTCGGACAATCACTGAGAGGCAGAGTCCCTTTTTAATCATAAGGAATGTCACTTGTCTCTAACAGTAGAGCAAGTTTACTATATTTCAGGTGTATCTCAAACTCTAATTTAACCAAACAACGATCACTGCTACGGACAGTAGATGACCTTCCTTTATGAGGAAGTAGATTATTTGTCAAGGCAAAAAGCAATAGAAGTAAGATTTATATGAAGTTTTATGTGCAGATGTGGAAGAACAGTTATTCACAACTATAGCTTTTTCTTTCCCCTCTTCATATGAAAGTTTTAAGAACATTTTATGGTTTGACTAAATTCCTAGGTGAGATCCCTGACACTCTGCTTAAGACAGTGAGACAAAATAGGTAAAAGCTGTTCAATGTTCTGACAACTGTTACATTTGTATTGCAGTGTCTCCGGCTAGGAATGTTTGAATTGCATTGTGATGAATTAATAAGTGCTTTGGCAAAGCGAGCAGATAATATTTGTGAAAAAGTTATTTCCAAAATGTTAAAAGATCTTCAAGACATAAATAGGAGGTAACACTTAAACCGAGAATGTGATTTTTTTTCCACTGTTGAATGTTTTTAATCCTTAAAGGATATGTTAATCTCATTTTTGCTGTTATAAATGTATGTAATTTGTCCAAGGATAATTAAAACAGAGCACACGTGCCAAACTGGTTATTTTATGTATTTTTCAGACTCTGTGATGAGTTTGAGAGAATATCAGAAAAAGCCCATACTACTCCGTCTAATACAGAGGAACTAATGGAATTAAAGGTACTTATTTTTTTATGAGTCCAAGCATGAAGTAGCTATCAGTGCTATTGCTCTGGCCTTAAGCAGTAGCATATGCAAGTTACGCCCTTTACAGGTATGATTCTGGCCTTGTTAAAGTCACTGGTGCTATATCTGTGTTACAGCATAGAAAAGGACAGGTCATCTTTGGCTCTGAGACTAAATGTCATAGCCTGGCTCTTACATATACAGCTAAACTCTTTGCCCCAGCGAAATGTCGTGGTTGCTAGACATTGCCAGATTGCCTCTTTGGAACAGTCCTTTGTCTCTGCTGTCGCTTGCCCTATATAGTGGCATTACTGGCAAGAGCCTGTAGGGCAGCTGTCTTCGAAGTGGGAGGCGTGCAGTCCAGGGGGCACACAAGATGATCCATTGGAGTATATGAAGGAAATACTAAACTTCTATTTATTTTTTTATCTAAAAAAGTGAGAAAGAAACCAAGCTTTACTAATATTTAATATACAGATTGACACTGATGCCTCAGTCTCTATGTCAGAGGGTCCTGTGTCATGTACGTATGTGAGGTGTCCTGAGGAAAGAGTGGGTGTTCCACAATGCAGAGGAATTCACAGAGGCACCTTCAC
This sequence comes from Pterocles orientalis, assembly GCA_011057875.1. Classification (NCBI taxonomy): domain Eukaryota; kingdom Metazoa; phylum Chordata; class Aves; order Pterocliformes; family Pteroclidae; genus Pterocles; species Pterocles orientalis. The sequence continues at coordinate 1,400,865 of WKFP01014225.1, forward strand.
TTGTCACTTGCTTTCAGAATGTTACTATGTATTGTGGTTTGTGTGCCCAGTTCAGTAGATTTTACAGATTATGTTATCTAATTTTAACTAACTAAAACCTCACAAAATGGGCAAGTGACTCAAAAAGATTCCTTCAAAGAAACTGCAGATTAAAGATGATACTAATAAAGTGAGCACAAGTGACCAAGAAGAAAATTGCAGAGCTGACGCTTCTAATATGAGCTCTTGATCATCCACATTACGAGGTAACAATAATGATGATCTAATCAGATATGACAAGTTGGCCAAAAAACCTAAAAATTATCAGGAAGACGTAGAAATAGAAATTTCTATCTACTATTGTTAATGACTAACCTTGCCTGAAGTGTCTGTTGTGCCTGAGATATTAGTTAATGATAGTAGGGAACCGTGACACTTAAGACGTAAAAACCAACCATCTGTGATCCAGACCATGCAGAGAAACTCTATAGTTTTTTTCAGTGAAGTTTCAAGTCGTGATACTCAATCCAGTACTCTACAAAATGTAATGGTCCATGCTTAGAAGACTCAGAAGCTGCTTCTTATTTAATAGTGAAAGAGAAAAAGCCACTACCATTGGGGAAACACTTGTTCTTCCTGCTATGATAAAAATGGCTGAAATAATACATGAAAAACAATATGGTGACTAACTAAAATGCATTTCTTTGTTAGCAAATGCTGTTTGGAAGGTGCATGGAAAACATTGCTGAAGAGTTGTAGAAACAAGTATTAGAACAAATTATGCAGTGTGGGAGATTGGCTATACAGCTGGCTGAAAGTACAGATGTTTAACATATCTCAGTTTACCGTATTGGCTAGATTCTGTTTCAGTAATGAAATACATGAAGATACATACCTTATTCTGAGCCACTAAAGGAAAGATATATGGGAGACAATATATTCTCATTAGCAAATTGCTTCTTTAATAAAAACAGTGCTTTATGGAAAAACTGTTCAAGTGTAACTACCAATGGAATGGCTTCTTTGACCAGAAGGAAGAAAGAATTCTGGGCTAAGGTTTAAAGGTAACACCACACATGAAATTCATTCACTGCATCATTCATAAACTTGCTATGATGGCAGAGACGTTGGAGCCAGAAGTTCATGAAGTTCTGCAGGACATCATCAATGTGGTTAGTTTTATAAAACAAGATCTTTAAACAGTAGAATCTCCATAATAATTTTATTGAGACGGGGTGCTACTATGAAAATCTTCTGTACTGTGCAGAGGTTTACTGGTATTCTTGTGGCAAATTCTTTTTTTAAAGGAGTTGTTGTACTTTAAGATTGGTCATGCATTTTTATTTTACAAAAATACAAGTGTTCCTAATTTAGCTGAACCTTATCTGTGATGACAAATGGCTGTCAGTAGTATGCTACCTAGCAGATATTTTTGGTAAAATAAGGATGCTTAATCTGTCCTTCAAGGTAACGGTGACATCTTTAAGAATGAGTTAACTACTTTTCAGAAGAAAATCTTAATATGGGGAGAGAATTTGAAAATGGACGTTTGGAAATGTTTCTATTGTTCAGTGATTTTGCTGCTGAAAACTCTGTGCTCCCCCCCCCCCAAAAAAAAAAAAAAAA
>WKFP01014225.1:1404547-1415854 GCA_011057875.1 Pterocles orientalis
TGGGGTCTCTGTACAAGGATTGATAATTACTAGGCTACTGATCTGCTACAGTTACTGCCTGTGTAGCTGTCTGCTTTGATTTTCTTGTGCTCTTTAGTCTCATAATAATTTTGTCTTAGATCATGCATATTTCGAGATAGTGAGCTTCTATATTTATGCAGTATGTTTAAAGAAGTAGCTGGTAAGTGTTACTGTGTTATAAGTAAATGTGCAGCATAGACTCTATTATCTTGAAACATGTTATTGCTTTGGATAGTTTGATGCTTGGTTTCAGACATTGACCGCTACTGGTACTGTGTTGTGGAGTTGTGCATATACAAGGAAAAACCTGTCCTTGAACTGGGTGGCTTTAAGACCAGAGACACTTCTGTCTTGTGAAACTGTTTAGCTTTGTCTGTCATCTGATTAATGCTGTTATTCTATTTTAATTTGAGATATACTAGTCATTTGAATTTAGCTTTCTATTATTAGACTGCTGACTACATCCATTGCAGAAAGTAGGAATTTCTAAGTCCGACTATATCCTATGACATAGAATCCAAAGTCAAGTCTGTCAGCCCAACAAGTCACTGCAGGTAACAGTAAAATTCAGGGCAAATTCTGTAATTTGGGTGGAATAGATACTTGTGCAAATATGTTGGATGTCTTGGATTTTCTGCAAGTATGAAGCAGCCTACTGTGACAGAATAGTTATTCCTTTGTTTTTACAGTAATTTATTGTGATTTTTGAAAATTATTATGTGCTTGCTTGCTCTTTAATTAGATACGCTGTGAACAATTTGTTGAGGAACTGAAAAGCTACTCTAAGCAGGTTGAAGAACTTAACACGTTTGGAGATGTTCAGGAAGTCAACCGGTATTTGAAGAAAGCTCAAGTACTAAATGCAAACTTGGATCTTGCTGCTGATAAGGTATAGACTATAGTCTAAATTAATTCAATAGTATAAATTGTAAATCTTAATATTTATGTTATCAGAATCCACAGTTTGCTTATTAATACAGTTACTGAGATGTGGCAAAATAATTCTTAATTCAGCTATGAAATATTTTTAGATGATCTGTGATTTAAACTACAAGTTTACTGAGCACAGTAATTTGTTACTATATGGTCTTGAGTTAATATGGCAGCGCTTTGCATAGCAAAAGAGAAAATTAAGTTTATGTATGTTTGCATAGGAATTATACTTTTATGTTCTTGGAAGTGCAATTCCTGATGTTCATTATTACCTCCTGTCTGTTAAAGCCTCCATGGTACTGCAAGCTATGGAGGAATGCCCAGGTACCATTTTAAACCTCTGACTATATTCCTCTATTGACTGTCATGAATGGTGAGCTGTTACTGTTAAAGATTGCTTAAGCTGCAGTCAGTGGCAGCAGTTACATAATAGACTGGTTTAGTAACTCAAAAATTAATTTGAAGCTTGTTGAAGACACTAGAAAACCCTAATCCCTGTGGTAAGGACCTGGTATCATGAACAGCTTTGTTTGTATTTCTGACCTCACTTTTGTCTCAACAGATTGATCAGCTGAATTCAGAAGAAGAGTCCTTTGGATGGCCAACATCCCAGTACCCTCAGCATAAAACCATCCAGAATACTCTTGCTCCATTTCTTCGTCTCTATGAGATGACTGTTGAATTCAACAAAAAACATCAAGACTGGACAGAGGGACCATTTGCAGAAGTGGATCCAGACAAAGTAGAGGCAGATGTAGGAAGCTACTGGCATGGATTGTATAAACTCGAAAAAGCCTTCCACAATTCTCCAAATGCATTAGCAGTAACAAGACAAGTTAAATCAAAAGTAGAGGAGTTCAGATACCATATTCCTCTAATTCAGGTGATTTGCAATCCTGGTTTGCAAGAAAGACACTGGGAAGAGATGTCAAAAATTGCTGGTTTACCACTGTCTCCTTCTGAAGACTTAAATCTCTTGTCATACATTAACTTGAATCTTGAACCATTCCTAGAAGAGTTTGAGACCATCAGTGAAAAAGCCAGCAAAGAACATTCATTTGAGAAAGCTTTAACGAAAATGATTTCTGAATGGGATCAAATGGAGTTCACTCTTCTTGCCTATAGAGACACAGGAACCCATATTTTGTCATCTGTAGATGACATTCAGATGTTACTGGATGACCACATTGTCAAAACTCAGACTATGAGAGGATCTCCATTTATTAAGCATTGTGAAAAGAGAATAAGGTATTTTTTTTTTCCTAATAGAAAGCCACCAAGTAATGTTGCCAAGTAAGAAATCTCTTCTGCTTAATCTAAAGCATAGGGACTTTGAATGCTTTTGTTTATCTTCCTTAAGCAGTTAATTAATCTCATTTTAAAGAGCTAAAGCGTTTCTCCTGTGTAAGCTACACCCTATTTAATCCCATAAAGCTCATTTTTACTTTTAAGTAATGATATGGAAAGTGCTAATGCATTGGAAAAGTTGATAAACATTTTTAAGGTGCTCTGGTACTTAAGGTAACAGATGCATCACAACATTACCTTTGTTTTACCAGATGCAACGTAACAGAGGCATAGGTGGAAAGGTTGTAGACTAAAATAATATAGTCTAAGCTTTCTCCTAAATCATAAAGCTACTGAATCTTTTAGCTCTTCAATAATTAGAAATATTAGAGTTTATGTAAGGGAGATTAAGAAAATCAAGACAAATTTCAGGGAAGTGATGAGTTGTATTTTTTTTCTAATGCAGAAAATTAAATTCATAAATTTAGCATTGCAGGTTAAAAATTCTACACTTCCATCTTTGAGCATAGATTTTAATCTGATTTTGTCTCTCTCCTCAATAAATACTTTACTGGCTTCTTAAATCCCTCAAACATATCCATATTGGGGAAAATAAAAAATCTTTCGTCTAAAGTTTGGCTGTATTATCTAGCTCCATAGTTATCTCCGAACTCCCAGTAACCTACAAAAATGCTATTTCAGATTTCCGCACATGTTTAATAAATATGAGTACATACATACATGTATGTTCCAGTAAGTATTCATCCTCTAATTACTACTGTATTGTAATTCTTATTAATGTAAAATGGTAGGTTTTGCCTATTTAAAAAGAGTAAGCACACCATGGTAATTTCATCACAGTTTTTTGGTGACTGACGGCATTTGTAGTAATATAAGGTATTGCTATTAGTTCAGTCTGTGAGATCTAGTCAATTGCCCAATGTTTACTTTCTCAATTATTCCAAATTCCAGTTTAATTTTGGGGTATATTTGGTGTAAGCAAATTAACTGACTTGCCTCTTTTTCCTCTTGGAAAGCTGCATTTTTCTCTATCTCTTGGTAGAAGCAAAATCACCAGAGATGAGGTATCAATACCTAAAAGATGAAAGAGGGACTTTGAGTAGAGGAGAAAGGTACATGCAAGCAAAGATGTCTTTTCAGAATCTGTGGCAGCTAAATGAAGGAAGAAAGAAGATAAATGTGTTTTCACATGTATCATTTTACAGAACTTCGTGCAGCCCTCGTATGAGTGTCGTGTTGATAAAATTATTGCCAGGGTTCATTTATACAATATATAATTTAACAGCATGCACTTTTTATAATAATTCTATATGTACTGTGCAGTGGTATGAGAGTTGTAAAAAATTATACTGTTTTTATAGAGGAAAGGAGAATATATGTACTTGTTACAGGATTATAAATAGCATTTTATTTTTATATATATGTTCTTTGAATTAAGAATGCCAGTTACATTAGAGAACTGATAATATCACATCTCTCTGATATTGGTGAGATAGTAAGAAGTGTTAAATGGTGGTGTTAAAAATTTTAAAACAATGCAGAAAAATTGAGGAGACTTAGAAAAAATGATAGAGTAAAGGGTCTTAAATTTTTGGCTATCAAAAGGAAAGATTGAATAGCTATTGAATTATAATATTGTGTACCCATAGTGGTGTGCAGTAATATTGAAGGACTCTCTATCAGACAAATGTATTTAACATCCACATTTGGAATTTCAAGTCAGAAATAAAATGTGACTTAGTGATTGGACTATTTACTATTTACTACTTGAAATCTTTAATTAAGACCACATGTCTTTTTAGGACAATGTCTATGTATTTTTGGTTTAGTAGTTTAGGTTATTTTTGTGTCTGTCTTTTGTATTTTAGCCTGTTCATCCTATAAAATAGTTAGAAATAGTAGTCTGGGCTTTGGTGTATGCCAGAAACCAGATTACATACTCAAATGAATTTGAAGTGAATTTGTCTACAGATACTTTTACATGCTAAAGTGTGTGCTGTGTGTATTCACTGATACTGCTGGTCTGTTTAATGGGTTAACCTAATTTCATTAAATCCTACAATCAACCTAACAGATGATACAGTTGCAGAAATTAACGTGGACTTTGTTATGCAGGAAATCAGACTAGGTGAATATGATATTCTACTGATATTTTAGGATTTATACCTGTTGTACTTGCTTCTAAACATACAAATTGTCAGAGATCCAGAAATGTTTTACTGGAAGCATTAATTAATGCATTTGAACTAATGATATTTTATAGGGAGTGGGAAGGAAAGCTGTTGTTAGTACAGGAGATCCTGGATGAATGGCTGAAGGTTCAGGCTAATTGGCTTTATCTGGAGCCAATTTTCAGTTCTCCTGACATCATGGCTCAGATGCCTGAGGAAGGTAGAAGATTCAGTACTGTGGTTAAGACATGGAAAGACTTAATGAAAGAAGTTTTTCAGGTAAGTCCTGCTGTCTTAAGAATTTATAGTATGTACAAAAAAAAATTTGCTTCTCATAACAAAATAATCTGTTTTCGGTTTCGTCTTAGCCCTCTTTCTTAGATTCTTTAAAAAATTATTTTGCAGAACTGTTTCACATAGAATCATAGCATTGATTGGGAGGGGCCACCAGAGTTCAGTTAGTCTAACTTCTTTCTAAAAGCAGAACTTTTGCCAATTCTATGTAAAGTCAGTCACAGCTTTGTTTAGACAAATTTCAAAATTTTTAAGGACAGAGATTTCCTCTAGAGTCTTCAGTAATTTTTTCCTAATGTCCAAGCTGAATCTCCCAAGCAAAGATTTTTTCCTGTTGCTCCTTGTTGCCCAACTGTCACTGTGGAGAAGTTGGCTCTGTTTTTTTCAGTTGTCCTTCGTGTAGTTGCTGGCTACAATTAATTTCTACCTTAATATCCACTTTACCAAGATTAACAGGTCCAGCTCTCCCAATCTTTTCTCATAGGCCATGTGACATTCTGGTGAGTAAAATTAAGCAGCATACAAAACAAAGTAATATAACAATGATCATCCTGGCACTGTAGGTCAATTGTCCTGAATCAATGAAATTTTACAGTGATTTTTGCCTTTGAAAAATGCTGTTTTCATATTGAATGGCCTCTGTAACTTTAAACTGCTTTGGTATTAAACTTGCTTCAAAATTGCTATTCTGACCTACTATAAATCAGTGCATGAGGCCGTTATCAGACACCATCACTGCACACATCTGGCAGTTCAAAAAGTTACTGTCTTGCCAATCTGCTGCTTATCTGATACTTTCTGAAAGTTAGCACTGTTATTAGGATCAATACATGAGATTATGCAAATAATCTTTGCTCCAGTAGTTAGATGTTCTCAAGCCTTGAATCGGGTTAGATTTGTTGTATTTGCCCACCTAACTGGATGAAGAACCCTCCTACCATCTCTTCTGCTGACTGCTGAGATGTCAATAGTTTCTAGCAAAGAGGTTGTACTAGTGAGGAAGAGGTGATGTCTGAAACTGGCACAGCTGATTTTTCAGCAGTTACGTGATCAATGGTTTGAATGCATGGTCTACAAATTCGGTTCCTCAAGGAATAACCAGTTACCTAGTAATTCTGGTGATCCTATTATATAATTATAATGATTTTAATAATGCTTAGAGAAAACTGCATTCATTCTGAGAAAGTTCCCTAATATCAAGGACATGTCTAGTAGGATGTTGCATTTTTAATGTTTTTTTTTAACTGGGCTTTCTAAACTATTCAACAGACTTGAGAAGATTTATGTGGTCCACTGTTTTCCAGGGCAGGGACATCAGGTTGCAGTTTGAAGGAAAAAATCAGAAGCTTTATTTTCATCTGTCTCATGCCTTTGCAGAACTTTCAGAGATCCATTATGTAATTAGGACAAATGCAAAAATTTTCATTCAGTCTAAAAGCTTTTGCTCTTTTCAGATTGCTGATATAGTTTTTATGTAGGAATACACAAAATATGTAGTATACAAAAATAACTGTTTGCTTCATTTCTTGGTAGTTCAGGTTGGTCACTTGAAAAATAAAGTTTTTTTTAATTATTTTATTCTTTCTCCTTCCTTTTCTCTCTTTCTATTTCTCCCCCATCTCTCTTTTTCTCCTTCTGTCTTACATTCTCCCTTCCCTTTTTTCTCTGTTTTTCTTTCTTCTGATTTAGATGAAAGTTGGGAATTTACCCCATAGAGCTGTGAAATCAACAGTATGCATTTTGGGGAAGAAAATGGGCAAAAATGGAAAAGGGCAAAAATTTCATGATTTTGTTAAGTATATTGTGTTTCTGAACATTGTGTGCTGGATGATCCATTTTGATAAAATTTTCTAATTCAGATATTCAGTGTTAATCAAATACAAAGTATTTTTTGAACATAATGTATGCTGTCACTGGCAGAAAAAAAGAATCATTGTTTGTTTGTACAGGAGAGTGTAAATGCCAGAATATGGGTTTAACGATCTCAAGTTAATTTTGGCTAACCAAGTAGTCATTATTTTCCAAAAGATGGCACTCTGCTTCCACAAATGCAGTGTTTGAGTTTCATGGCTTAAAAGAATGCGGTCCCTCAGTCTATATGAATAGTCTTTCTTAAAGCATAAAGCCAACTTGATTGTGCTTTTTTGCATTTATATGCAGTTGTATTGTAAAATTGTTGTGTATTATGAAATTTCTTTATTTGCTTAGCTTTTTGTCACAAATTTGAATAATCATATATTATTCCTTAATTTTAAATATCTAATTTAGGCAGTGCACATTAATGAGGGTTAAATTACTTAATGAATTAATTTCCACTCCTTTTAATGTCCACTTGTCTGCTACCTGTGATATGTTAAAAATTATATTTAGAAACTAGAGTTAGTGATGGCCTTTTAACAGGGTACTCAACCTATTTTTATACACTTGTTTTATATTATTTTCTTGATACTTTTTTCCCTCTAATTAATACTGACAGTTTTCCTGAGAAAATAAGTTATACTTATGTTTTGAATGACTGAGAATGATGGCATTCCCTTCGTTTCTTCATGCCTTAGCATAACCGTAAATAGGAAATCTATGTTGCAGCATAAATATTTTCTTTCCTGACTTTTTCTCATGTGAAAGAAAAAACAGACAGGAAGAATCCTGCTTTGATTTGCTTTACCAGTTGCACTTATTGTATTTGTTTATGATAAATATGCTAAAAAAGGGAACAAAACCTCTTTCTGTTGACAACATATAGTTATATGGTTGTTTACAATAAAAACTGTTTTATAAAACCAGTTATGAATTATGTTTGTATGCTGACAGCTTAATTGTCTATGTGTAGATGAAAAGTATATGTAGTTATTAAGTTTGTTCTGGTTTGGTATGATGCAAGAGGCAAGTAACAGAAGGTAAATATATTTCATGTACAAAGAACCACTATGATTATTGTATTAGGGAGGTGTACCCCCATGAAGATCAATTAGATAAACATGCATTTCTGTTTTGGTTTTTTTTTTTTCAGTAGATTGGAAGTATATGTGTAACATGAGTAGGGAATTGAACCAGAGCTGAATGCACATTGCAAATAATTTCAAAATGTTTTGAGTTTTTGAACTGAAACTGAACTTGGAATTTATTAGTAAATTCTCCAAATTGAAGCTAAATAGCAGTCAGGTTACTGGCTGAAATCTGTGATTCTATGATTTGAAAAATTTATTTTAATAACAACTGCCTAACTGCTTTTCTAGTGGAACCCTGGCAATGAAGAAGGTTAGTAAATTGTAAATGTGACAATAGTTTGATTGAAGCAAAATTTGAAATAAAGGTTCATTTTGCTTAAGACTTGCTGCAGTGCTGTGTGGTGATTTACTTGAGAAGGCATTAACTTTTTTATGTGGAATAATTTATTTTCCAGGACAAACATGTGCTGACAGTAGCAACAATAGACAGGATGTTGGAAAAATTGAGGAAGTGCAGTGAATTTCTGGAGCTAATTCTTGATGGACTTAATGAATACCTGGAGAAGAAGCGCCTGTTTTTCCCCAGATTCTTTTTTTTATCTAATGATGAACTCCTTGGAATTCTTTCAGAGACCAAAGATCCTACAAGGTATGATAGTATTTAATAGATGTATTTGTGACTCACAGTGCATGCAGGTAGTCTTGTTATATGGTTTCTCTGAACCCAGAACTCTTTTTTTGCTCACTGATGGTTATGGTATTAAGTATCTGCTTGGTTAGATTTTATGATAGGTGAATGCAGGGTGTTTTTTAATATGGATAATTAAATTCAGTTCTGTTTTCTAAACTAGTAACCCTTCCATACACTGGTTTTCAGAAGAATCAGAAGTCTGTATTGTAGTTCATGGTGAAAATAACACCTGATTTTTCCCAGTAGAAAGTTGAATATCAGATGGAACTTGTATACCACAGACTTGAGTTGTACCTTTTAGGGGCAGTCCTAATTAAAAGTGTTTCAAAAGTTTTTTTGCCATATTTTAATTCTCTCTGGGATTTCTGCTCTCCAGCCTCATTCAGGATTAAACTGCAAAAAGCATAACTCGGTATTACTAAGTCCTTGTACTGAGTGGCGTTAATTACTGCAGAAGCAGAAGCGATCTTGTTCAGCAATATAGCCTTCACTATAGCAATATAGCCTTCACTATAAACAGAGGAACTGGGGTTTTATTCCCAATATACAGACTTGATAGCATGCAGTGAATGCAGTGCAAGGTCATGCAAAAATAAGAATGAAAATGAAAAATAAAATACCAACTCAGTCACAGAGAAATATTTATACAATGCAATGAACAGGGCAAGAGATCTTGTGAAGAAATTTTTTTTTATTTATTACAAGCTATTGTGTTAAGGTTGTACTTGGTTGCTTTACTCAAATTCCTTAGTGTTTGCTATAGTTTTCTGAGAAGGAATAAATAGTTCATCTGTTACAGAGAGTATAAGCAATGTTTTACATCTTTAAAGTGATTTTCATTGTGGTAAGCATCTTGCAGGGGCTAGTACACAAGATTTATTGTTGAGGATAAACTTTTTAAAAGAAATTTAAAATGATTGTTTAAATAAATTGTTCAGAACTGTTTATTTTTAAATTACATCTTTGCTAGTATTGGCAAGAAAAAAAACTGTCAGAAGCTGTTTAGTACTAGTTTTGTTTTCTAGAGTACAACCTCATTTGAAAAAGTGTTTTGAAGGAATTGCAAGAGTGGAATTTACTGATGTATTAGATATTACCCACATTAAAAGTAGTGAAGGAGAGACTGTGGAACTCATAGAGACAATTTCAACATCAGAAGCTAGAGGTCAAGTTGAAAAATGGCTGGTTGAACTGGAGGCAGCTATGCTCAAGTCTGTCCACAAGGTAACAGGTCGTACTGTTTCATTTTCTAGGATAATGTCAGTCAGCATTGATTTCTTCAGTAAATGTTAACATACTGGAATCACTTTTTATTGTTTGTACTTAGCATAAATGCCAAAACAATGAATTCAGTTTTTAAAGGTTATATCTTTTTTCAGTTCTGATGTCAATTTCTGGTCATAAAATTCTTTAAACTTAAATAGTAAAGTCAAAAATGTTTGCACCAAAGATTCTTTTGCCAAAGATTGTTCTACACTTGATGTAGTATTAAAGGACAGGATTAAACTGAAAGATTGCCCATGTTTGTTTTGTTTTTTTTTTTTTAATGTTCCTCTTAATTATGACTACCTTAATCAAATCGCTTAACTCTTCAGATTATATAATTCTAGTCTTTACAGTGTCTTATCATTGTGTTGTATATTTAACTTTCTCTGTCGTCTTCTTTTTTGTGGTCCTTTTCAATGTTAAGTGAGGTAATTAAATGTGCACACGCTTTCCCTGTTAAAATGTAACAGTTTAATTATTGTAGTGGCATAGCAGTACAGAAGATGGTGAATAACCTGATCTATTTGGTCCATATCAGACATGGAAAAACTGAGCTGCTTGAATAGGAAATGGTTAAGCACCATTTGTCTGCATTTAGCCTTGACTACAGAACTTCTATAATGATCTAAACCAGATAACGTTTATGTAGTTTTAATGTCAATACAGACACATTTTGGCCTCATAAATGTAGTTTTTAATTGATGCTATTTTTGCATAGACTGTTAAAAGCAAAAAGGCTTGGAACTGCAAAACAAATGGCAGATTTTCACTCAGGTAGTTCATACTGCTTGTCTGAGTTTATCTAAATGTATTGAGGAGTTTATTGATAATAAGACTTTATTCCTGATGGGGTTTTGGTAATGCCAGGAAAATAGCCTGTTGGTATCGATTGGAAGTTTTTTTCCAGTGCAAGTTTTGATTTCATTTGGATTATCCTTGAGTGGTGCTAGAACTGCATTAATAATTCCATTATTAGAAAATACATTTGAAGTTAGATATAAATTTAAATAATATAACCTGCAAAATTAAAAGCTCTGGGTTTTTACTAGAATGGATGGATGAAAGAACTTTCAATTTGGGATATTACTTCTAACTAAACTGTATTTGTACCTGTTTCCTAGTTTAATTGTAGATGGAGCTAGAAAATTTTAAGTATCTGGTGACAAGAATAATTTTAGAATGTGTTGTGAAATCAGTTCTCGGAAATTTTGTGAGATCACATCATTCAATTTATATTTGGAACTCTACAGAGCTTTACTGAGAGATTTGCTTGCAAGATGTTGGTATTATAGAGTTGAATTTGAGGCTGAATCTAGATCTTGATTTATTTTCACTAATACAACATAACCTAAATTAATTCTAAAGCTGAACATTACCTATTTTTGCGTGTAGCTGTAGTGTGCTTTTTCCCCATCTAGGTCATTGGGGATGCACTTGAAGCTTATCCAAAAACTCCACGTGTTAATTGGGTAAGAGAGTGGCCTGGGCAAACAGTTCTTTGTGTATCCCAAACCTTCTGGACAATGGAAGTACAGATGTCTATTAGAAATGGCCAAAAGGTAAGAATACTTTAAATTTAAATTTATGTCATTGATGTAATGCAGTAGTAAATCAGACCTTTGGTAATAACCTTTCTGGATTAATAGGTGCTCGATGTAACAGTTAAGCTTTTGAG
>WKFP01014225.1:1432646-1464643 GCA_011057875.1 Pterocles orientalis
AAAAAATTGTATATAATAATGTAGTATAACTTTTTCTGATGTGATTTTTCATATATATATATATTTAATAGGCTCTCTTTAGGACAGTAGCTATGATGGTTCCTGATTATGCCATGATTGCAGAGATTGTTCTGTATTCTTGTGGTTTTGTTACTGCTCGACCTCTATCTGTAAAAATTGTAGCTACATATCGTCTGTGTTCAGAGCAGTTGTCTTCGCAGCACCATTATGACTATGGAATGAGAGCTGTGAAGTCAGTACTCACTGCTGCTGGCAACCTGAAGGTAAATGATGTTTTGAATTTTCTTTGTCATCCAGTAACTTAGTACTGTGTCTCTTCCATAACAGAAGGTACGCTATGCTACATAATGGCAAGTAGCTGTTTAAAATTTCATCCTGCAATACCTATGAAAATTAAAAGGGTATGTACGAGTGCATAAGCTGAGGAAGGTCAAGAAGAGATAAAGCTACTAGACCAGTCACCACACCACTTGTCATTGAATGACATGCCTATTAAGTATGCTGATTATCTTTTAAGATTGTAATTAAATGCAAATATTTACTGAGTTATTTGGCGTGTTGGCCACTGCTTTGCTGTGCTTTCCTTATCGGGTTCAAATGCTGTTGTCATAGTATGTGAATACCTTCCAGTAACACACTGGCTGATGTCTGCCACACGTGACTTTGATCACTCTTTTACCTTTAAAGAAAAATGGTGAAGGATGATATATTTTATTTTGGCTTGCCTTGTGGATGAACGTATACATTTTGATAAGAAGCTAAGCTGTTGTTTGTTAATTCAGTTATTCTTATTTAGGTACACTAGTATAATGTATAATTCTCTTCCATTCCAATTTTTTTTGCCCTATAATCCTGCTATTACAAAAAAACTCAACAAACCCCAAAATCAGTAATTAAGCTATGTATTGAGGCAAAAGAGGCATGTATTTTGGTGTTTGTTTTTTTTTTTGCTTTTTTTTTTCTTTAATAATCTGGGAGAGAGGTCTGTATGCAACCTTTTAGAATTTCCACTTTGCTGAAAGCAGAAGTTTTATGTCAAAGTAGGGAAAGTTATCCTACTTAGGAAGAAAAGGAATACATCTTAGAAAGCAAAAAATTGGTTTAGGAAAAAATGTCACATTGAATTTATAGTTACACCCATCACTGGGCATTAACTAAAGTGAAATTAGCCTGACTGTAGAAACCTACTGCAAGCACCATGATATGAATGTAAAAACATACATTGAGAACATGTGGTGTTATCAGTGGATCTGAACCTGCCAAAATAATTGCATAGATGCACAACAGGAAATGTTCAGTAAAGCAGGCAAATTTAACATCTCTTTTTTGAAACTATAAAAATTAACTAACACTATTTTTTTTTATTTTTTTAGCTGAAATATCCGTCAGAAGATGAAGAAATTTTGCTCCTTAGATCCATTACAGATGTCAACCTGCCTAAATTCTTGTCTCACGATTTACCACTTTTTGAGGTAGGACATACACAGATTTTTAGTAATGTAAAGAGGTCGCTAAAAATACTAATTGATAAAAATATTATATAGCAGGTTTATCAGAGAGATGGACCAAAGGCTTTTCAAATGTAGCCTGTAGTTATTTTAAAACTTAGTCTTAACCGTTCCTTCCTAGTGAATGTAGTGAGCATTTGGGTTTTGACAGTTTAGACAAATGAAACTTTCTGCCAAATATACCACTTGAAATGGTAACATATGTTGTATTAAAGTATCTTAGAAGTATTGTTATGAAATAGGTAGGTACTAATAGTGTCCTTTTTATGAGAGAAAATTTGGATTTTCACTTCAAACGTGTGCAGAAAATTTGTCTGTTGTGGAGAAAACACTTTTGCCCAGCAGTACAACTTATGCTATGATACTAAGTGGTTTCTTTTAGTATGGTATTCCTCCATTTCCCCATATTTGTGTCATCTATTTTGTAAGAAATAAATGGTTAATAGATTATTTTTTTTTCTGTATTATCTTAGTTATAAGATCTGGTAGGCATAGGAAGACTAAACTCTAGCACAAGTGTATGAATCTTTAAATTCTTTAACAGAGAGTGTGGAGAAAAAGTGCAGGAGGTGAATGACCAATGGAAATTTTACATCAAGTATGTTTCAGACAAGAAAAACTGCTCACCTTGAACACAGCTTGATATTTCTGCTTGAGAAATATGATTATTTTAGTTGGAAAAGCCCTGGTTTTGTCATAGCCAATTGTAAAATATGTCTCTGGTAGTGCAGAATGTTTGACATATATTTAAATACACTTAAAGAAAATTAGGGTGTGGCATGCTTATTACTATGCTCATTACATGTTAACAGTGTAAACTGACAGTGCTAAAAGAGAACAAAGGCACATAGCAGAAGGAAACCAGCATACATAGTAACAGAAAAAATGTCAAAATAATGAGATTCTAAGTTGCATTTTAATTATTGTAATTTCTAAAGAATAAGTTTTCTTTTGATTGTTTTTTTTTCAATAATCCTTGCTTTCTGAGTGGATACTGGTGATCTGTCTAATTGAAATGATAGCCCAGACATTCTTTTTCTCAGTTGTTTTGTCTTCAGTTTTATTCTTTATCTTTCTTGTTTTATTATAAACAAAACTGCATGGTCTTTGCTTTTAAATTTAGATTTCAGTTAATTATATTTTTAGTATTGAGGAAAAAAGGTAAATGCTTTTCCCACTTTCTAACTGCAAGATTTATAAACTAGTTTAATTAAAGCTGATGGTTATCAGGAAAGATTATGCTTTGGCAGTTAATCCGTTCTCTACATGCACAGGTAAATATGGAAAAGATGCATGAAATAAATATCAATAATAAACTACAAAGTTAGATTTTTAGTTCAGACAAGATTGATATGTGAAATTAATAATTATTTTATTTTAATCAAAACAAAGGGCTGATTGTATGAGTTTCAAACCAAATTACTGTGAAAATAAGTGTACTTTCCAATTGTTTGTTTGGATAGGGTATTACTTCTGATTTGTTTCCTGGTGTGAAGCTACCAAAACCAGACTACAATGACCTATTGGAAGCCATTAAAAAAAACTGTGATGCTATGAATTTGCAAATGACTGACACATTTACTATGAAGATCCTACAGATATACGAGATGATGATTGTGCGTCATGGTTTTATGATAGTTGGAGAGCCTTTTGGGGGAAAAACATGTGCGTATCGAGTTCTGGCAAGAGCATTGGGAGACATATGTGAGAAGGTATCTAAGCATTTTAATAAATACTAGTGAAAAACTGTTTCCAAACAAATATTGTAAACACATTTTAGTATTTATACTGAGTACAGAATTTACTTTAAGGAACTTAAAAGTATAGGGAAAAGCTAAAGAATTTGACTGAGAAGCTGTCCTTCCAACCTTACATAAGATAGGATGACTCAATTTTAAATATAGGCATTCCTACACATGATGTTTTCTTGAAGTTCTTTCATTGGATTGGACAAGGAATGAATTAGCTACCTGAAATTTTATGCTAAACTGTTCCTCGTGAAAGCTTTATACCAGATTTCCAATTTATTCACATGAGAGCTACTAAACTCTCTTTTAACAGGAATTATTCAGTTTAGAACTACACTAAATAATGGATCTTCTTCATAAGCTTAGAAAGTTTTGAAGATTTTCTGATAACGATATAAAAAACCATGTAAACGCAGAAACTAAAGAGTCTCAAATGTTGATTATTTCTGAAAACAGTGTGTTTCAATTTTTCAGACAAATTTTGGATCTGAAACAAATCCAAGATTTGTTCTGTCAAATAACTTTTTGCCTGACATAGGAGAAGTGGATAAAAATTGTTATCTGTGGAACATTTTAAGTGGTCCAGTAGTATAACTATATCAAATCTTGCTCAAATTCGAGCTATCAAAAAAATTGTTTCATATGGGATCTCTGGAATCCTGCCCCTTGGGCTGTGGAGGTTTTGCAGAAAAATCTACTCATAGTTATTGTCTTTATTATTCTATGTTCTAAGGACCTCTAGATTCAGTCTAGTCTGATCTGTTAGGATGGAATTTAAACCCAATACAAGGCAGTTGTAGATGTTTCTGAAATGAAGTGTTTAGGATTTGAGACTTGAGAGGTGACTGGCCCACTCATTGAACTCCAGGCACTTCCAGAGAAAAATAATAATAACCATGAAGTATAAGTGATCCTCAGGACAGTGAAATGCTGCAGGCTGGCTGACTGGAAACATAAAACCAACCACCTTAGCAAAATTGTTCCATTTTCTTAATGGTGATCTTAAGGTAGGCATCTTGTATATTTGTGCAGACTAGACTGACTTGACCTTCACGTAGGTATTGCTGTCAAGCAGAACTCTATTCTTATGATCATTTATTAAAAGCTGTTACTTATTTGCTTCCTATATTACAGGTTAAATTGGGAAGCTTTTGCTTAAGGTGTGTAGGAGAAATTCTATTTTGCTTGTCACTCCAATAAAACAATATTTAACTTTCTGCTTTTTATTTTAATCCAGTGAATCATTGTCCACTTATTTCCATTTTTGTTTGTTAAGGGAAAAATTATGTGGTAGGGTAAGAAATTTGTATCTTATTATTTTATTCCTATTAGCTCAGCTTCTCAATCAACTCTAATGACAAATGTGAATGGCCATTAGACTTACTGGAGCTTTTCTCTTTCCTTTTTTTTACCCCCCGAAAAGAACCGGTATCAAACTAATCAACACAATTTCATTTTGATTATGATAACAATTGCTTTTTTGGAGGATTTTTACCATCTTGAATAAAATTTGATTTTATTTGTAATGAATGAGGTAGGAAGCTGCTAACAGAAGCATACTTTCCAAGAAGATGTTATCTATTTTCCTCTTTCTTTAAATATTACATTTTCCTCTGAATATGCATTTTGTTGAAATAATGAAGTATGTTAGAATTAATTATAATTCAATACAAACTGTCAGAAAAAGAAGTAATCATACTTTTAAAACATACTTGTTTCTCTTTGGAAGTAGTATAATAAAAATTCCTGCATTTTATGTTTCATGATGGGAAACGGAAAAATTCTGTGTATTTATGAGAGGAAGGCTGTTGGAACAGGCATGAAATGATGCTGAACTCCTGATTTTGCAGTTCAAGTTCATAAACAATAGGGCTGCTTTTGGAAAGAAAGATATCTTTTTCTTAAATAAGGGATCCACGTTTCTTCTATTTTAGGGCTATAATAAGTAGGTGTTCAAATGAGTGTTTGCACTTTGTCACTTTTACTTGTAATTAATTCCTATAGAACAGTGGTTTTCAGCCACCTGATCTCTGCAATATTAAATATAATATTTAGTCACAAGGACAGAAGAACTGTGTCAGTTGAAGTTTAATAAAAAAAGTAAAGTTAGATATCTTTACATGGTTTAAGTAAAAACAAAAAAGCCCAACCAGATGGGATCCACCCAAGAGTACTGAGAGAGCTGGCAGAGGAGCTTTCCAAGCCACTCTCCATCATTTATCAACAGTCCCGGCTAACAGGGGAGGTCCCAGAAGACTGGAAACTTGCCAGTGTGACACCCATCTACAAGGTGAGATGTAAGGAGGACCCGGGGAACTACAGGCCTGTCAGCCTGACCTCTGTTCCAGGGAAGATTATGGAACAGCTCATCTTGAGCGTGCTCACATGGCATGTACAGGACAACCAGGGGATCAAGGCCAGCCAGCATGGGTTCATGAAAGGAAGGTCGTGCTTGACCAATCTGATCTCCTTCTATGACCAGGTGACCCACCTAGTGGATGAGGGAAAGGCTGTGGATGCCATCTACTTGAACTTTAGCAAGGCCTTCAACACCGTGTCCCACAGAATTCTCCTAGAAAAGCTAGTGGCTCATGGCTTAGACAGGAACACTCTTTGCTGGATAAAAAAATGGCTGGATGGCCAAGCCTGGAGAGTCGTGGTAAATGGAGTTAAGTCCAAGTTGTGGCTGGTCACCAGTGGTGTTCCCCAGGGATCGGTTTTGGGGCCTGTCCCTGGATGAGGGGATTGAGTGCTCCCTCAGTAAATTTGCTGATGATACCAAATTGAGCAGGTGTGTTGATCTCCTTGAGGGTAGGAAGGCTTTGCAGAGGGATCTGGACAGGCTGGACCGATGGGCTGAGGCCAATTGTATGAGGTTCAATAAAGCCAAGTGCCGGGTCCTGCACTTTGGTCACAACAACCCCCTGCAACGCTACAGGCTCGAGGGAGAGTGGTCAACAGCTGGTCAACAGCCAGCTGAACATGAGCCAGCAGTGTGCCCAGGTGGCCCAAAAGACCAATAGCATCCTGGCCTGCATCAGAAATAGTGTGGCTAGCAGGACTAGGGAAGTGATTGTGCCCCTGTACTCGGCACTGGTGAGGCCGCACCTTGAATACTGTGTTCAGTTTTGGGCCCCTCACCGCAAGAAGGACATTGAGATACTGGAGCAGGTCCAGAGGAGGGCAATGAAGCTGCTGAAGAGTCTGGAGCACAGGTCTTACCAGGAGTGGCTGAGGGAACTGGGGTTGTTTGGTCTAGAGAAGAGGAGGCTGGGAGGAGACCTTATCACTCTCTGCAACTACCTGAAAGGAGGTCATAGTGAGGTGGGTGCTGGCCTCTTCTCTAAAGTAACAAGTGATAGGACAAGAGGAAATGGCCTCAAGTTGCACCAGGGGAGGGTTTAGGCTAGATATTAGAAAAAATTTCTTTACTGAAAGAGTGATCAGGCATTGGAACAGGCTGCCCAGGAAGGTGGTTGAGTCACCATCCCTGGAGGTGTTCAAGAAACGTGTAGCTGTGGTGCTTAGGGACATGGTTTAGTGGGTTAGGTGGTGTGGGTTGACGGTTAGACTTGATGATCCTTGAGGTCTTTTCCAACCTTAATGATTCTATGGTTCTAACCAACCAACCAAAAACAAACACAAAAAACCAACCAAAAACCCAAACCAACTTCGTAACGTCATTTTGACATCGATCTCAGAAATTTACCAAGACAATCTTGTTTATTCCTTAAACATGGGAAAAATGGAGTAGAGAGACAAAAGTGCTTGGCCTGTTGTAATCCCTGTAAGTGTAAGAGTAGAACCTGGGTCTCTTGACTGACTGCCTTAAGTCTATTTCACTAGCACTAAAAAGAAAAAAAAAAAAGTCTGTTTTCATTTATCAAGCTACTGTTTGGTGTTAAAATGAGACTTCCAACTGCATATGATAAAGTTGGGATAATTGTCTTTAGACACTTGTAAATCATCTTTCAAATATAAAATGTGTAATACCTTTCCTCCTATAAACTGATGAGTTTTTTATGAAGATTTAATAATGTATAACTGTAAAATTAATAAAACTAATGGCATAATAAATTGCATGTTTGGTGTTAACAGATTTTACTGCCTTTGTGTCTTCAGGGGCTGATGGAAGAAAACAAAGTTCAGATCACTGTTATAAATCCTAAATCCATAACAATGGGTCAGCTATATGGACAATTTGATCCAGTGTCACATGAATGGTCAGATGGCATCCTAGCAGTGAGCTTCAGAGCATTTGCTTCTTCCCAAGTAAGTGCTTGACAGGCTTAGAGCATCTTGGGAAGTTACTTTTCAATTTATGCATTTCAGATTTTAATTCCATGTTTTTTGCAGAACCATTGCATGATTCATATGCATAATCATTTGAATGCAGAGATTGCAGTTTGGCTTGTTTTTATTA
This sequence comes from Pterocles orientalis, assembly GCA_011057875.1. Lineage (NCBI taxonomy): Eukaryota > Metazoa > Chordata > Aves > Pterocliformes > Pteroclidae > Pterocles > Pterocles orientalis. The sequence goes on from WKFP01014225.1 coordinate 1,440,347, forward strand.
TGTGATGATATGATGATAAAGGTTTTTTTGTTTGTTTGCATATGTTATAAATAAATGAATATTTAATCTTTCTACCATAGTGTCATTCACTATTTTGTCAAATTATGGCCCCGATCTGTGTTGTTTGTGTATAGGGGCATTTTGATATTTATTTTGGAAGAAACTGACAAGTGTGGTTTATGGCTGACCTTCCAATAAAGTCCATTGAAATATTTTCACTGAGTATAATAAAAGATGTATCTACCTGACAGACACTTTACTTTTTGCTAGCAATTGCAGTATCAGACTCTTTGCCCCTATAAGCTTAAATAGACTAATAGTATATTGATGTTGATCAGTGTGAAGTTCACCAACTCTAATAACATTTGCAGAACTGCACAACTGTAATAAATATGATGAATACCTATGACTATTTGTTTATATTTTACAAAACCAGAAATATCACTTTTAGCTATTACCACATTCGTTAAGTTACTGCACACTTACATGGAAGTCAATAGGACTAGGTATTACTGATGAGTAGTACCTTCTTGTATTAACAGCCTCACTCTGTAGTAAGTCAAACTATTTGAATATGTTGTAGTTTGACAAAAGCAATATACGGCATTGCAAGTATAACTGAAAGAAACCAGTCAAAGATACTAACCTTCTATAGTTAACGACAATATATGCTTTAAAATTATAAAACTATATAGTTATATATGTATAAAACTGTATAAAAACTATATAGTGAATGTAGATTGTGATTTCAGAAACCTCTTGTGAATACAACTTAATACTCTGAGTATTTTCAATTACTTTTTGTGGAAAATAACTTTAGATCTAAAATATTTTACAGTAAACATAATATAATAAATTGCAAATATTTGGTTAAAAATATTTTCTGCAAACCAGACTCCAGATAGGAAATGGCTGATTTTTGATGGACCAGTGGATGCAGTATGGATTGAGAATATGAATACTGTGCTTGACGATAATAAAAAGTTGTGCCTTATGAGTGGAGAGATCATCACAATGTCACAGCAAATGAGCCTTATTTTTGAACCAATGGATTTAGAAGCTGCTTCCCCTGCTACTGTAAGTAACGGTCTTTGAAAGACTGATTACAAACGTCTCTGATTATTGTGATTTATATTCCAATTTTTGACAAATAACTGAGAAGAGTAATTGTAAGTTTACATTTCTTTGATAAATGTTTAAAATAAATAACATTATAGCTTGACTTTCTTGTTTAAATTTTTCATAATCTTATAAAATTATGTGAAAAATTTCATATTTACATCTGTAGTCTAAATTATGTATACAGAAGACCCTGCTGCTGTTCAGAGTCTGGCTCTTGCAAGTGCCTGACAAGAAGAATGAAATAATTCATGTGCAAATCTTTACTCTCCCAGACAAATTTCTGTAAAAGCAACAATCACTGCATTTCTGACACCTGTCTATATCAATCACACCTATTTTTTCTGATGGCATTTTGTGGAATGCAGACTTTTTCTCTTGAATATGAATAGAGGTTCAGATAATATAAACACAACAAAATATCTGCGTAGTTTTACTAGGAAGGAATTTTTACTTAAAAATTATATAAAATTTAATTGTTAACTACTCTAGTAGTCAGTTTATTATCTTTTGTGACCTTAACGTTGCGAACTAATTATATTTAAGAGGAAAAGCTGTCTTTGAAATTAGGTCTCCTGTTGGCTGAAGAAATAAAGCTAGGTTTTAAGCTTGTCTGTCTTGGGGCTCACAGAACCCCACTGTACATTTTATACCAGCTTCTAATGATCTCACAAGCTGTATGTTATAACACTTAATGTTATTTGAAGTTCTGCTAGATAGGAAAAAAAATTGGAGATCACATAATATAACATGCACCTGTTTGTTTATTTTTAGGTTTCAAGGTGTGGTATGGTATATATGGAGCCCCATTTGTTAGGCTGGAGACCATTAGTGATGTCTTGGCTAAACACGATGCATTCAGGAATCGGCTCTGTGCATAAAGAATTTATAATGGGCCTGTTTGACAGAATGGTCCCACTCTGTCTTGAGTTTATTAGGAAATACACAAAGGTAGGATAAATAACTTTTCTGAGAATCTAAGAGTGTATGAATTATTTTCGCTTCCAAGTGCCAAAGGAACAAATAATTTTATTTGCCCCATATTAATTTATATTTGTTAATTTTTAAAAACAGCTGTCAGGGTGAAGGCTGTGAGCAAGGTTTCTGGGTGTATTGTTTAACTTGCTTCTGAATGTGTTTTAGACACATTATCCTGCAGATTTTTTTAATCTTCACAGTGAGGAAAAAACCCCCGCCATCTAGCAGTTTCTTTTCAGTGAGTAAAACATACCTGCAACTAAGAGTATTTCTTCTTTCTTTTCAGGAACTGTCTCCTACTTCAGATACAAACTTAATTCGATCACTAACAAATCTGGTGGACTGCATGACAGATGAATTTGCTGATGAAGCCAATGTTAAAGCTATGAATGACCATGACATTTTCTCTTGGCTTGAAGTAGGCAGTTTGTTTAACATACAGAATAGGGAATTCCAAACCAGACTTTAGCAAAATAGACTTATAATCAATAAAACCTATATTTGATTAACGGAATAGGTACTTTGTAATGTCCGTTGAGGAATATACTATTACCTTCTTTATAACTGATACATTGTTGAGTCTGACTTATTTGATGTCTTGATATTAATTTAATGAATTTTACACAAACCTGCCAAAATTGTATATGATTCTTCAGTTTCTAGTATCTTCATTTATTACTGATTAGATCAACGCTATCTAAGGATTACCATTCAAGGAAAGCCCTGTTAACACACATAGCCATCACTGTATGAGATAGGCCTTTGAATAACAGAAAGATAATTTAAAATGTTCTGGAATAAAAAGCAGTCTATGCTTCAACTTTCTCAAAATAACAGCTTTGTGCTGAGCAAGTCAGGTGTTTTGCTGCACAACAAAGGTGATCAGATGCTGATAGTTAACATAAAAGGTGTTCTCTTTTACCAGCAGCATGATTCCATACTATATACATAAAATCAAATTGGTCCAGTGTAATTCTGCTGTGACTTGTGGCAAAGGTTTCTTTGACTTCAGTGAAGAAGAACTTTGTAATATACAGGTACTGAAGTTACATTTTCTTTTTTTCCGACTCCAGGGTATTTTTTTGTTTTCACTGATATGGTCTGTAGGAGCTAGCTGTAAGGAAGATGATCGTCTGAAATTTGACAAAGTTGTGCGAGAAATGCTTAATGGACAATTAAGTGAGGAGACAAGAGAACAATACAAACTGTTGAGCAGTATTGATCAACAGCCTTCAAAAGCTTTCACAATCCCATTTCCAACAGAAGGAACAATTTATGATTATCGGTTTGTCAAAAAGGTGAGGATTACAAAATAAGGTGTGGACTTCTATTTTTAAGTATTCTTTTATGAATGCTACAAGGTGTGTATTGATATTTTAAATTTGTTTCTGCTGCATGCTTCTTTATAATTGATTAGACCAGATATTCATTCTTGCAACCTAGTGATGGTCTAGTGTTCTGGCTGGGACTTGCAGTACCAAAGCCTGTCTTTGGCTACCAGAATGATTGCCTGTTTTGGCAGAGCAAGTCTGCAGAAAATCTCAACCAGTTTTTTTTTGCTGATATTTTTTTATTCTTGATTTCTTGCAAAATTATTTTATTTTGGGTGTCAGCCCTTTCCTTAGGTTGAGGAAGCACTTGATATACCTTAGGCCATAATGCTTTCATTACTGTCATGGGGTACTTCTCTGCCTCTTCTTCTCTGCCTTTTTTTCCTGGGATTGAAATGTGACTCCATGGTGCATCTCTCACGATGGAGAAGAAAGCTTCACATACTGGATCTAGTATGCTCCACAGACTCCAAGATAAAATAAATGTACCTTTTTCTTTTTTTCATTTTGTCATTCCTATGAAGTCGTATTGCAGTACAATGAGAATTAACTTTTGTCTAGATTTTAGCTCATGCATGATTCATGTGTCTTGCCAAGGAAAGTAGCTGAAATGTCAATTAGCAGTAAAGGATTTATTTGTTCTGGTCATAATCCATATAAACATGTTCTTACAGTAAAGGGGTTTTTCTTGTTCAGAGGTGCGAATATTCCCCCCTCTAAGAAAAACTTAAGGAGACAGCAATCTCTAGGAATTTCATATGACTTTTATCTTCAGAGAGAAATTTGGGAGGGATTTTTTGAGAGCTATTTACAATAAAAAAATCTCTTTATATTAATTTACTGCTGGAGAGTTTTGACATCTTTTAAGACTCTAGTAACTTAATATAAAAGAGACAGCTTTGCTGTGGAGCTTCAGCAGTAAAATTAATCTGCCCTCAAATTCTATAGTTTGAAGGTATTTATGAGAGTCTGTGAAAAGACTATGCCTTTTTTAGGTTTAGTGGTTAAATTTATACAGTAGTGTCCTATTTTGTTACATATTTACATGATATTTACAATGTATATATAAATACGTCTTTTTTCCATTATATATTTATAATATGTGTACAGATATAAAAGGTAAGATAAAGTCCTTGCCTTTCAGTGGTTGCATGCTTCCGGCACAGGCATTTTATGTTTCTTTTTAAGTGGGTTGGGGCAATCCCAAGCACAAATACAAACTGCATGGAGAATGGATTGAGAGTAGCCCTGAAATGAAGGACTTGTAGGGGTGCTGGTAGACGAGAAGCTCAACATGAGCCGGTAATGCACACTTGCAGCTGATTGTGTCCTGGGCTGCATCAGAAGAAGCTGACCAGCAGGTTGAAGGAGTTGATTCTGCCCCTCTACTCTGCATCCAGCTCTGGGCCCCACAACACAAGAAGGACGTTGAGCTGTTGGAGCAGGTCAAGAGGAGGGCCACAGAGATGGTCAGAGGGCTGGAACACCTCCCCTATGAGGACAGGCTGAGAGAGTTGGGGTCATTTAGGCTGAAGAAAAGAAGGCTCCAGGGGGACCTTATAGCGGCCTTCCAGTACCTAAAGGGGGCTACAGGAGAGATGGGGAGGGACTGTTCATCAGGGAGTGTAGTGATAGGACGAGGGGTAATGGTTTTAAGCTGAAAGAAAGCTGAAAGAGGGTAGATTAAGATTAGGACTTGGCAGGGTTATGTTCATGGCTGGACTCAATGATCTCAAGAGTCTTTTCTAGCCTAAATGATTCTATGATTCTATGATATTAGGAAGCAATTTTTTCCTGTGAAGGTGCTGAGGCACTGGAACAAGTTGCCCAGAGAAGCTGTGGATGCCCCATCCCTGGAGGTGTTCAAGGCCAGGCTGGATGAGGCTTTCAGCAACCTGGGCTAGTGGAGAGTGTCCATATCAGGGGTGGAACTTGATGATCTCTAAGGTCCCTTCTAACCTTAACCATTCTGTGATTCTATAAGTACTCTCAATTAAAAGCACTGCATTCTGAAACAAACATGAAATTTTAAAAATCTTTTAAAAAAATGGTTGATAATCCCATCTGTTAAGTCGAAGAACTTCGATTTTTCTGTTTCCATTGGTTCTATGTGTTTTTTTCCTGTTTATTGTAAATGTATTACTTTCATATAAATTCAAATAGGGAGCAGGAGTTTGGGAACCCTGGGTGGAAACACTCAAATCAGCTCCTCCTATACCTCAAGATATGATGTTTAATGAAATAATTGTACCAACTCTGGATACAGTTCGATACATGGCGTTGATGGAATTGTTGACAGTGCATCAAAAACCTTCTATATTTGTGGGACCAACAGGAACTGGAAAAAGTACCTATATTACTGTAAGTACTTTTAATACTGACATTAAACATAGTTGTAAAAGGCATAAGATGAGGACTAATTCAATAACTTTTTTTTTAAAAAGGGAAAATGAGATATGAATTGTTGGATATTATGAAATTAAATTATGGGCAGTTAAAAATGCAGTTGCATAGCAAATTTGGTGCTTTGGGGTTTTTTTTGTTTGGTAGTTTTTTTCTCTGCACTTCCAGACTAAATTCTTAAGAAGCACCCAGATATCCACTGGAATGAGCTGCTAATAGAATCCAAACAGGACTATTTGGTTTGCTTCCTGTGTTGATTTACTTTGCTTTGTGATTATAGATATAGTTGGGATAGTCCAAACAGATGCTGATGCACAAAAGTCTAAACAATTTAATAAGACATCCAGTCAGGATTGCTCAAAACAACAAGAAAAAAAAATTCATATGTCCTAGAGTTAGAAGCAGGAAGAATGTGTTCTGCTATTATTGTAGAAAAGTAGTAGATAACCTTTTCAAGTCAGATGCTACTATGGTCATTTCACATACTGGAAAAGAGGAAAGAGCAAGAGTTTTGTCACTGATAGAAATATCAAGGCAAAAAATTAATCGCAGAGTTGCCAAATAGTCTTATAGAAAAAAAATATAGTGGGAAGGGGAATTGTCTAGTCAATATCTCCCCAGGCAGTTTTCTTCAGATAACCAGTTGGCTACACCTAGTCATTACAATGAAAAGCAGCTGCCCATTTCAAGAAAAATAAATTTTAAATCAAAACAATTGTGTCCTGTTTTATAGAATGCCAAGTATTCTTTACCTGTCTTATCCTTGTCTTTGACAAGAAAATGAAAAAGAAAAACAAATAATAGCGATAACCTAATCTAACTTTAGCTTTTTGCAGTACACAATTTCTGTTATTTCTGAAACAAATCTTCTTGGCAAAGAAGTTTGATCTATTTTTAGGATGTTTGAGCCTGATATGATCTTCCTGTAGAAAGGAAAAAAAATGATAGGTTTTTTCAGTATGTAACCAGTTAATTGTTTCAATGTAGTTCTTTTATTTTTCTAGGAAGTAGCAATGTCAACTATTGTTTAATATTTAAAGAAGTTATGTTACGCAATTGGTATTGTATTATCAGCTGTCTTGTATAGCCTAATATTGCATATTTCTATATATGATACACACAATACATTAAAAAGCCTATTAAGGTAGTAAAATAGAGAGTTCAGAAGCTAGTGAATTCTACCTTAAAATTTGTCATCTCTTGTGCATTCATTATGATAATGTTTTGAATTGCATGATCATATACTTTTTTTTCCTCCCCCTGTAGGATTACAGTGTTAACACTATGGGTATTAGTCTATTTCCTTTTTTTTAAAAAAAAGAAAAAAGACAGTTTTAAAAAAGTACCTCTGTTCCACTCGCAAATTGTAAAAAACAGCTTTCGGGGATGGATTCTGTCCCTGCCAGTGACAGAACTCCTCTGTAACAGTATACAAGTCACCTAAGTCAAACTTTTGCCAGGCACTTATTGTGTTCCTCATTTTCTGGAGGGCTGATTTGAGTTTTGGATTACCTTTCTATATCTTTATACTGGTGTGTACCATAGAAAAGCTCGTTATATAATAATTAATTTTGTATTTGAATATGATTTGAATTCTGTTTAATAAATAAGATGAGCACTGAGCACTGAAGATAAAACACATCAATAGCTGTTCTTTAAGAGACCACTATGCATTTTTATATTGAAAGAGGCAAGATATACTTAGTTCTGAGTGTGTATAATAATAATCAAAACCTGATAGTAAGTAATAAAAAATTTAATGTAAGTAACGACTTATTACAGCCAAATGCAATATATTTTTTAGGGCTTGTGAATTTCTAACCAAAGGGTATAGCAATCTTGTACAAAGCATTGTAACTTCAGGTGTTAGAATGAGAAATCAAGATAATTTTTTTTGGTTATTTTTTCCATGTCTCGAAATATTATTTTTTCTGTCTAAGGGATAAGTCAGACTGTATAATTAAAAAGAGATTTTATTATCTTTTTGGAATAATTGAGTCCTTATTTTGGGATAGAGTATTTCCTTTTTTTCATCTTCAGTCACCAAGTGATGCCTTGTTCATTTTCATTTTGTCATGTGGTTATTCAAATGACAATATGGGTAATATAGAAAATTATTCTAATGGTCTAGATTAAAAATTTTAGATAAATTTAAAGTCTTCAGAAAGGTCTGACAGATACTATGGGTTAAATCCTGATATCATCAATCTTTCTGGGAGACTATTAAAGCCTGACTGGCAATGGAACTTTGCCAATAGAATGCTCATCTTGTTGTCGGTCACTTACAGAACACTCGGCATTTTTTCAGTGTTCCTGGGAACTCTTCAAAACTAGGCATAAATATTTGGACCTTTACTTTTGAAAATTTGGGTGTGAGTTAGTGTAGACAATATAAATCAACTCTAATTAGTACTATGAAGTATTGTGTGTGCAAAATATCATCAACCTAACTAATATAATATACAAATTCAGTGTTTTTTTTAAGAAAATGTCTGTATTGGAGGTAGAAATTTTTCTCTGACAAATTAAGTTTATTGTATTTTGAATTATTGAAGAATATTGTTTTATCTGATGAAATATAATTATTAGAGTACTCTTAGAGATAAATTACTATTTTATAATCTTAAATGAAATAAAATTTGTACAAAAATATCTGTTTGATTGCTATTTGATAGTGCTATAAATTTTTTTTATTTATGTGTATAGTGTAAATTTCTCCTCTTCACAATCCTTCCAGAATTTTCTTTTAAATAATTTGAATAAAGAAGTCTACAAGCCACTGCTCATTAACTTTTCAGCACAAACTACAGCAGGTCAGACTCAGAATATTATAATGTCCAAGCTGGACAGAAGGAGAAGAGGAATTTTTGGACCTCCTCTTGGAAAAAGAATGGTAACTAATATATTTCTGTATGTAAATAAATGTTTAAATGCAAACAAATATGTAAATGTATTATTTTCTCATGCGATACCAAGAAAGGATGCTCAATTTGAAATGAACTGTCAGGGCTCTAATTCTTCTAATTTAGATACTCATGTTACTTTTCTTCTTTCCCCCTTCTCCCAGTCATATGCATCCTGTTTTAATGAACAAGAGAAAATGTGATATATGATATGGTATTAATAACTGTGAACGGCATTGTCATACTTCCCCCTCCATATTTTGTGATATTATTCTTGCGATAAGAGTTCTATATGGGTAAGCTCGTTGCTTGTATGAAACCAGTTTTGAGAAATCAGCATTGAGCATGAGGAACTAGATGAACTCCAAGGTTCCTGTCAAACTGGATAGTTCAATGATTTTGGAAGCATTACAGGATATTTGAGTCTTTTGTGGTGTTATCACTGATGCCTGCCAAGACCCTTCAAGATTGATGGAACTCTGAGTACTCAGAACTCAGATATTAGAATAGACCTCTTGTTCTTGCTTCTCCTGCAGTGAGCAAATCCTTTTCTCCTCTATCTAGAAGAGCTGCGATGAGACTGAAAATTGAAATCTAAGCAGTTTCCATTATTTTTTTTTTTTTTCCTCCAACCCAGATTGAGGAAAAATTTGGCTTTTAAGGAAAATTTCAAAATTATTAAGTTTAAAATACAATAATAGATATGTATGATTTAATACTGGTATTTTTAGGATGCTGTAGACTTTTCATATTTGCAGCCTTGTTTTTTTTCTTATTTTCAGTACTTCCTAGCTATTAGTTACTAAATGCTTGTTATCAAGAGCAAAATCTGTTAGTTAGAAGTTCCTTAAGGAAGTACCGTTTAAAGTTTTTTAAAGGTGTGTTAAGGTCTTCCCCTGCCTCCCCTTCCAAGTTATTCTTTTAAGATGTATTTTAGCCCAGTCTTAAAACTGTAAAGATACTTTGAAGGGATAAATTGTCTTGATCTGTATTAGTTAAGAACACTTCAAACCATTTCAGTACGTTGCCCAAATTGCAGTGCTAAATACGATACAAGGACCATGATTTAACCTGTTTTTCTTTTGACCAAATTTCTACTCTGTATCAGAGAATGAGAAGAAAGGGGGATAAAGTGCATGTATATGTTTCTAGAACTTGCATCAGTTGCATTAGTTTAGTTGTGTGAAGATGTTTCCTGATCAGCAGCAGCCCATACTTTAGGAACAGCATTGCAAAGAAAGATGTAATGTTTAGTAGATTTAAAACAGAATTGTAGTCTTACTGAAGTTTGAGATTTTTGTGGGTCTTCTTGACTCCATCTTTTTTTTCCAAGAAAAGCCATGTAAGTAGCACAGTAAGGTTTAAATAGCAGGTATTATTGTGCCATCTTTCATTAAATACACTCAAGAAGAGAAGCACAGTTCTCTCTTCTATAGATATGTTTTGTAATGGCTTTAGAGTGGCACTGTTACTTCTTAAGTTTGATTTTTATTTAACTCACCAGCAACTCCACTAAAAGTTTAGAGCTGCTTCTCAAAAATATGTATTTATGTGTACTACTCCCATTAATTGTAATGGGAGTGATTTGATGTGCAGCGTTTACAGGATCAGGCAAAATGATGGCATATACTCAGTAAAATAAATAAATGCAATATTCTTTATTTTTTCGTTTCAGGTTGTATTTGTAGATGATGTTAATATGCCAGCACGAGAGGTCTATGGTGCTCAGCCACCTGTTGAATTACTAAGGCAGTGGTTAGATCACTGGAATTGGTATGACCTTAAAGACTGCTCAATGATTAAACTTGTAGATATTCAGATTGTGTGTGCAATGGGACCACCAGGTAAGAGATACGTCTTCTATGCTTTTTCCTGTTTCTTTGGTTTCCAAAGGCTGAATACTTATTGATGCATAGTTTTACAATTTGGTTCTTTATGGCTAGGATAGGACTCAAGGGACTGAGATTCTTCAGCAGATACTAGTAATGCATGCATAGTTAAAAATCAGTCACTATATCTGCTTGCAGTCTCAGGTGGCTGAATGTGAAACAGCTCCAGGCCAGGAGTATTTTAGTTTCATTGTTGCAGAGTCATGCCTGAGCTACAAAGTCATGTATTTTAAAAGAACTTACCATGCTAATTTGGTTGCCTTTAACTATGCTACTGATGTTAGGAATGGTAGATTGGCCACTTCTCAGCTACTTTTTTTCTAATTTGCTTCTATAAGAAGGTTGAATACACCATGCTGCAGCTTAACCCTGAATTCCAAACAGAAGGATCAAGTATCCAACAAATTTCTATTTTGAGTCCTCTTATTTCCATACGTAGCTTCACTGTCCAAATCACTATCTAGGCATAAAAACTATTAGCTCTAGGAACTGGGATAAAGTTGAAATTGAATGAAGTATACAGCATTACTTGTAAAGGCTTCTTTCTTTGAGATGTTTTGAAAATCAAGAGCACGTGTAAGAAGTTTATAATAAAAGTTTTCTTTTATAACAGAAGCATAATTAAAATAGTGTCAAATCTATCTATCTGTAACTTGATGATTTCAGTCTGTATTTTACAGACTATCAGTTACAGGAGAACAGATCAACACTGAACTGCATGTTCAGCTTTTACTAGGTTTCTGACAAGGTGTGGTACTTCTTGATGTGAGCCTGCTAGCTGAATCAAAGATGAATATTAGAAAAAAATGGCTAGGCTTTTGCTGTTCTATTTTACATTTTTCTGTTAGTTATAGTATTAATGTTTTCTAATATTTAGGTGGTGGTCGAAACCCAGTAACACCACGATTCTTGCGCCACTTCAATACTGTTACTATTAGTGAGTTTGATGATGAATCCATGTACACAATTTTTTCTAGGATCTTAGACTGGCATCTCACAGTATGGTAAGTGACCTCTATGGATTGGGAAAAATCTAAGTCAGTGTTTAAATCATGGTACTAGGAAGTCTCCAAGGTACGTTTGTAGGACACTGCTTTTTGAAAAGGAATTATGATTTCTTTATATCCTGTGCCTTTTGAGTTACTCATTACTCCACATGAAGTAGGGCTCATCTTAAAATACACCAATGGTAAAGTTCTTGTTCTGAAGCCTCTAGAGTTTTAGGTTAGCTGAGGCTGATTCAGTTAGTTGAGATATTTCTATAATAGAGTATTCTTTGATGTATAATAAATAAGAATAGAATTTGGTTAGTCATTATTCAAATAGGACTGGAAACTGCTCTTAAATTTCCTGTGGTTTTAGAAGGCTTACTTTTTCTTTGGCCTTTCACCACTGCATAATTTTTAATTCCATTATTAGGAATGGACTTCAACTGTCATTGTCTATTCATTCTGAGAGCTACAAGTAATTTAGTGTACATATTTATTAATTTACATGCTAGCATGATGGAATTACGAGAATCATTCTGTTCCTACCACCTTTTATAACTTGTCAGTTACAGCTTTCCATCACAATATGTAGAACTGACTCCGCAAATTATTAGTGGAACCATGCATATGTATAAAGAGGCTATGAAGAATCTGCTTCCTACCCCAGCCAAATCTCACTATTTGTTCAATCTCCGTGACTTTTCACGTGTTATTCAAGGTGTTTGCCTGTCCAGGCCTGAAACAACAGAATCTGCAGGAGCAATAAAACGTCTCTGGGTTCATGAGGTAAATCACCTTATACTAAGAAATTATATTTGTTATGAATGAGAAAATATGTAGATTTGTGCATTTATCTTTTGGTATTGCCATCTCCTATTGGCTAAGAGCTGTGAATTGGTATCACACTCCTGTCTTTTAGTCATAATAGGATAGACACATTGAAAGAGCTCATGTGAAACATCCGTTTAAAAATAGGAGGAAAAAGCCCCATATAGGTAATATCTGCTCTTTGTTGTTTTTTTTTTTTTTCCTGGATTAAAAGAAAACAAGGTCCTTGATAATTGTTGCTCTTAAAATACTTAGCTATAGTTCATAGAATCAAATCAGCATAGAGTGACCATGGAAGACATCTTTGGTGATTGTCTAGCCTATCATCCTTCCTTAAAGCAGGATCACATAAAGAAAGGAAAAACAGTAACTTTTGAAGTGTTTTTTTTCTAAAAATTTCTTAAATTCTCTAAGGATGAAGGATGTTCAGACTTCCAGGCAATCTAGCCATGTTCTTCACTAGCTTTTACATTAAAAGCATTTTCTAATATCCAGGTGCAATCTTTCTTGAAATACAAACCCATAACTTGTCCAGTCTAGCTGTAGTCGAAAAAACATCATGTTCCCTTCCTCTTTGCAGCAGCATTTTATGCATTTATGTAATAACGCTTATAAATGTATATATCTCTACGTGTGTGAATTTCTGTATGAATTTTCACTTTAATTTAGAGGTAATATTACTGGGCTCAACTGTTCAAATTAATTCTAAATATCTATTAGGTTTTTTTCTATGTAGTGAAGTTCAAGATAATTTATATTTTGAAGCATTTTTCAGGATTATATTTATTTTATCTTGTTTAAAAGAAGTATAAATTCAAGAGCAGAAACAACTATTAAAAGAATTATGTTTTCATTGTAACAGGTTCTTAGAGTGTATTATGATCGCTTGGTGGATAATCCTGACCGGGCTTGGCTTGTTGGATTTATCCAAGAAGTAGTGAAAAATGACTTACAAGAAGACTTTAATGAACTTTTCCAGAATCTGGACTTCAACAATGATGGCAGAGTGGAAGAAGATGACTTACGTAGCTTAATGTTTTGTGATTTTCATGACCCTAAGAGAGAGGACACTAAATACAGGGAGATTAGTGATGTGGATCAATTGAGATTGGTTGTAGAGAGTCACCTTGAAGAGTTCAACAACGTGAGCAAAAAGCCAATGCAGCTTGTCTTGTTCCGATTTGCTATAGAACATATTTGTAGAATTTCACGTATTCTGAAACAGCCTCGCAGCCATGCCCTCCTCGTTGGTGTTGGAGGTAGTGGTCGACAATCTCTTACTCGATTAGCAGCCCATATGGCTGAATACAACCTTTTTCAGGTTGAAATAACTAAAAGTTATGGTATCAATGAGTGGCATAAAGACTTAAAAGTCATACTAAGAAAATCTGCTGAAGGGGAAATGCAGGGAGTTTTCTTGTTCACAGATACACAGATAAAAAAGGAGTCATTCTTAGAAGACATTAACAACTTACTAAATGCAGGTGAAGTGCCAAACCTCTTTGCAATAGATGAGAAGGAAGAAATTTGTGAAAAAATGCGTCAAGTAGATCGCCAGCGGGATAGGGCAAAACAGACAGATGGCAGTCCTATAGCTCTTTTTAACATGTTTGTTGATCGCTGTCGAGATCAGCTTCATATAGTACTGGCAATGAGTCCCATTGGAGATGCTTTCCGTAATCGCCTTCGTAAATTTCCAGCTCTTGTCAACTGCTGCACGTTAGACTGGTTTCAGGTAAAATCAAAACTTTTGTTGGGCTTGATATTCTAATGGAAATGCAATAGAAACATGACTCCAACCTTTTTTTGTAGCAAGTAATTCTCTTTGGTCAAGTTAGCAGTGGAAAATATCTTGAATCTTCTTAGTGTCATGATTTAAATCGTTTACACCATTAGAACTATACTGACTGTAATAAAGGCCAGTATAAGCTGAATGCAAAATAATCAAGAAAATAACTGTCTGACTGTGGTATAAGAGTATTACTGAATGAATATAGACATTACAGATTTAAATATGTAGTGTTTTCTTCTGTTACCAGGACTATGAGAATCTAGGGTGCCATAAAAGTTTGAAACTGAAATGCCTCTCAAAAATGCAGACATCTTTTGATGCAGAACACCAGATTTTTACCCACTACTCTGAAATAAAACTATATTCTATCTGACTGTTATGTGCTAAAGACCTTAGAATATTTAAGAAGTAAAATTAATCATATAAAGGTTCTAAGGAACTTAAATTTCATCAAGTTTTAAAATGGAGTGCTCTATCTTTAGTTTTGAAGAAAAAGAGTGTAGTTACTCACACATATGGACATGCTGAAAATGCAAGATTTTCCTTTTAGTAACAGTATTTCTACTGGATGAAATAAGACAGTGGGCTTGAATGCAATCCCTAAGTAGTTCGTGCTTTCCAGTTCTGTTATTGTCCTGTTTGATGGTCTTTTCATCAAGAAGTAATTTCTCTGTGCCTCAGTAGCTTTATCTATGAAATGGGGTAAAGATACTTTTTTCAAAAATGTTTTGAGAATTATGAGTGTGAAGTACTGAATAAGAGAAAGGTATTTATTAATTTGTTTTAGCCATGGCCTGAAGATGCATTGGAAGCTGTTGCATCTCGCTTCTTGGAAGATGTTGAAATGTCAGAAGAAACTCGAAGTGGGTGTATTGATATGTGTAAAAGCTTTCATACATCTACCATTGTTTTATCTGACTTATACCATGCAGAGCTTCAAAGACGCAACTATGTTACACCTACTTCATACTTGGAACTGATCTCCACTTTTAAAAGTCTACTTGAAAAGAAACGCACGTAAGGATTTATAATGTGACCTTTTAGAGAGGAACCCAAGTTCACCAAAAATGTTATTTTCTATCTCTTATAGCTAATCTGAACAAAACAAGTGAATTGTTTTTAGTTATTTTAAATTGACAGAATGGTAGATGGATAAAATGTACTCTTAGGACATGTGCTGCCTTATTGCACAAAAGGTCTGACTTTATACTCTCAAAATATACTTGCATTAGATCACTTCTAATATTCCTGGAGATGTTGTTGTATGTTGATTATGTATATGATGCTACCAGAATAACTACTGCAACCTGCTTACTCTGTGGTTTTCTGGAGGATGTAGGGAAGATGACATCTGGGAAACCAGCTTCCAAGTTGCTAGGTGCCATTGGCTTGCTAGCAGGGTTCAGCTGTGCTGTGCAGAAAAGACGTCTCTATGTATGTGCACATCTGTTCTATTCTCATGGCTAGTGAGGGAAATTTCCTTTTTATTTGCTCTCCTTCTCATTGATAAAACACTACCATAACAATTAAGACAAATACTTAATTTGATCAATAGGCTGCGTGAAACACTGCATGCAGCAAGAAATTCCAGGAATACAGGAATACAGTTTTGAATGTGATCCTATGACTTTGGAATTTCCTGATTCTGACACTTTCAGCTGTCCCTAGAGCCATTCACACTCTGCTGCTAAAATTATTTTCACAGTTGTATTAGTCCTGTTTCAACCTCACCTCAAATCATAATCTTCATGTGTGTGTCCTAATCTCCTCGCACTCCTTTTCTTGTCTGTTGCTACTGTGTCATCTTGATTTTGCTCCTGCCAACAAAGTTAGAAGCTTAACAATCACTTTTTTACCTATAAGCAATCACTTATTTATCTATATCCCAATCTGAGTGTACATGTTAGAATAGTTTAAGACTATGACTCAAGTAAGCCCTGCTATGTATACTATTTGTTGAGCAAACAAAAGAAGATTGGCAGAGAATTTGATTATTCCAAATAGAAATTTGGGGAATGTTATGCCAGTGAATGAAGTGATCAAGTACTGATAAAATATCTTTGTAATAAAGTACTATTTATTTTCAGTAAAGTGATGAAAATGAAAAGAAGATACGAAGTTGGCTTGGAGAAACTGAACTCTGCTGCATCTCAAGTAGCCTTGATGCAGTCTGAGCTGGAGGCTCTGCAACCTCAGTTACGGGAAGCTAGCAAGCAGGTTGATGAGATGATGGTCGTTATTGAAAAAGAATCTTTGGAAGTAGCCAAAACTGAAAAAGTTGTGAAAGCTGATGAAGCAGAGGCAAATGAGCAGGCTATGGCTGCAAAAGCCATCAAAGATGAATGTGATGCTGACTTAGCAGAAGCCATGCCTTGTTTAGAAAGTGCTCTGGCTGCCCTTGACACTCTTACTGCACAGGTATGGCTAACAATGCATATTTACACACTAGAGAGGTATTCTGATATAAAAAAGTGTGGAATATCTGCCTTTTCAGATTTTACATTACACTTGCACAGTTTTATTTAGAAACTTCTTGAAATATTTCAGTTTGAAAAAGCAAAATGTTATTTCATCTTTATTTTCTGCTGAAAAAGTTATAATGCTAAAATTTTATGGGCAAGATCAAATATTATTCTAGACATTTCATAATTCATAGTTATTAAAATATTTTGACTCAACAATTGAGAATTTAGAAAACATGTTTTTTTATGTTCTTATTCAGAACCTGCCAGCCTGTCAACTAATAGTTTTATATCCAGCCGTTCAGAGTCTAGAAATTGAGATTGAAATTCTGTGTCTCCCCATGATAAGGGATCACTCTTCATAAGGGTATGACAATGGGGGCAGTCACCCTTTGGTTTTATGGATATTCAGGTTTTCTTTGCCTGGATAATGTTTTGCTTATGGTGGGATGAAAGGAAGTCTCCCAGATGGACTGTGACGACAGATGGACTATGAGAGTGAGGATGGACTATGTGCTCCAGCTATTGTTGCTGAAAACAAGATTTTAAAAAACTTTCAAGGCAACCTTCTTAGATAGATTTGTTATCTGCAGGTATTGCTTGGTATCAAAAGTTTTAGATTCTGAATTTAGATTGTCATGCTTTGTGAAAATAGTAGATGGCTACTTAGTCACTTCAAGACAATTGCATTATACTTGTGAATAACAAGACAAGAATGAGGCTTTGAAGGCTAATGAAGTAATACTTGAGCTGCTGCCAATGCTTATTGTATCCAAATAGGGAGTGCTATAATACTAGAGGAAAACAAATGTAGTAGAAACTTCCAAGGAAAATAACCCAGAGATTGTTTCCTCAAAGTATAGTTAAATAGCATGATGAACACAAAAAATCTGTGCATAGGAGAGATTAGAGTATCTGTACAGAACTCTTGGTTTTGATTTACCCTTCAGCCTGGCCACCAACTGACGGAAAGCAGAGCAGGACACATATTGTAAAGTCCGCTCCCAATTCCATGTACATAAATGTGTAGATTAAGTTCTTTGTTTGGAGAAACAGATCTATATATAATTCAGTCCTGCTGAAATGATTATTTAAAATGAAAAGGAACTGTGTACCTCATGTGGCTCATTGTTCAGCAAGGATTAGAAAAAGTATAACTATTTTAACTGTTATTTTGCTGTTGACTTTGAAGTTTTGTAGCAATACACATATGAAGATACTAGGAGTTAGAACTAAGAAGGGACCTGTGGAAGTCATCTTCTTCCACTTGTAATCTGTTCCACTTTACACTTTTAGCATTAAGAAGATTTTCCTGGTATTTACTGTTAATCTTACTCATCACAGCTTAAACTGGTTTTCCCTCCTGCTCTCTGTGGGCATGGTTCTTTATCTTTTATCCAGTTAAAGACTGTACTAATTGATTTCACCACTTCCAGTTTTCTGGAAGCTAAGTAATGACTATTCATTGCTCAAAGTTGAATACAGTATTTCAGCTTTAGTTTTGCTGAATGCTGTGTAGAGGTGGATTATTGACATGTGTAGTTTGTCAGTCATGCTGACAGCCATATCGTTTCCTGAAAATCACTATTACGTAATCATTGCTTTCCTTTTTTTTTCTTTTTGTACTAGTTCTACTATACTTGTCTGTTTCTGCAATTTATCAATATATTTTTTTCCTGTTTGTTACTCCAGTGTATTTGCATTTACTCTCAACTTCCTGTTGGTTGGAAATTTAATAAATGGATTCTCTTTTCCATCATTCATTTTGGTTATGAAAATATCACATAGGTCCCAGACCTGTGTGACCTTGATTAAATCTTTGCCATGTTTTGCCAGTGTTATCAATTGTGCTAGCCACTTACAGTTAGCCTAAAAGGTTAACCTAAAAGAAATATCAGTTTAAAAGAGCATTAACATTTTGACTGTGTGTCATTTACTAATGTCTCACCCTTTTCACTGACTACCTAGCCAGCACTTTTCTTTCTTTTCTTACTGTTACTGTAGTTATAGATTTTTTCTTGTTATTTTTCATATTGCTTTTAATTGCATATGAGTTTGAGTTTTGCCTTTAACATAGTCTCCTACTCTGCTTACAACCCTTGATTGTATTAAGTTAATTTGTATTTGTCGTTATTTTTGTTTCCTGTAATGGCTGTCTAACTTTGATTGTTCTTCCTGTCCAAGGACTTTCTTCCCTGGAGACCCAACAGCCAGTTTTCTGACTGCCTCATTGAAATTTCCTGGCTTTGTTTACCTGCTCTTTTTTTTTTTGTTCCCCTCTCCTGAACACTTGTGTGGTTGCAGTTTTTGGTTGGGGGGGGGGGGGGTTTTTTGTTTGTTTGTTTGTTTCTTTTGGGTTTTGGGGGGTTTTGTTTGTTCTTTAAAAAAGCTTGTAGCTCCAGGAACCTGTAGTTCAAAGTTTTAGGGAAATAATTGTCTTTTTTTTTTTTTAATCCAGTCTTAACATTTTTCTGTTTTTTGTGGCATAAATTAACATCCCCAGAACTCAAAAGATATCTCTCTCTTTCTAAGTTGTCAGGTTTTTAAACCTCAAAGAAACCATGGGCAAGATCTCAAAATCTAACCCTAACTGGCAAAATACACACGAGAATCTAGAAATCATTTAATTTGTTGGAGTGCATATTCTTTAAGAAAAGTATTTGAATTTCCATGCAGAGTTATTTCTTGGGAAGAGTTAAGAGGGATTATTCTCCATAAATCTTTAGTTTACAAACCTCTTGCTTGATTACTTTTACATACATGTAGAGAAGTGTTGAATTCTATTATTCTATATGCTGTTAAAACTTTGCTTATTCTTTTCTCTGTATAATTTCAGTACCTCTTACCCAATAGTTTTTTTTCTTTTAGCTGCCTCTTCCCTCATTCAGCTCACTCTGAGAGTTTAATAACAAGAATACGAATTGATTTATTTTCTGTACTTGGAGAGCATACATCTTTAGTTCTGGGTTGAAGGCAGCTCTTATCTTCTTATCTTAAATCTACTAATGCACTGCTGATGTGATCCTGTAAGCTTGGAAGTATTGTGTTAGAGCCTGAACCAAAGGATATTGCATAATGCTGGAACAACTGAACTCCATATCTGGTGTGCAATGCCTGCTACTGAATTAGGAAAAAAACCCCCCACAATTTTAAAAATTAATGATGAGAATTTTTGCCTCCTCTAAAATGATGGTTGACTAGATTTCAGATATTTTTGGTTTTATGTCAGTGTTAGTTTAACCTGCATATCACCTTAAAGAAAGGACTAGAAAGAATGGAAAAAAATAATATAAAATTTTTGCAAAAAGAATGTATAGGTATGGACTATGCCAGCTTGTGTTATGAACTTGAGATCATAGCGTATTTAAAGTTATCAAGTATGAGAATAAAAAATGTATATGGAAAAATATTATCTTGACATAAAAATAGTTGTTATTTCTAGTGTAATGGAAGAATTAATCCATCTATGTTCAGAGCTCTAAAGGTATTTTTTAAAATTATTATTTTAAGGATATTATAGTGGTTAAGTCCATGAAGAGTCCTCCGGCTGGTGTCAAGCTTGTAATGGAAGCTATATGCATCCTTAAAGGCATCAAAGCAGACAGGATTCCAGATCCAAGTGGTTCTGGAAAAAAAATTGAGGATTTCTGGGGTCCTGCTAAGAGACTTCTGGGTGACATAAGATTTCTTCAGTCTCTTCATGAATATGACAAGGATAACATTCCTCCAGCTTACATGGCTATCATAAGAAAACAGTATCTTACAAATCCTGAGTTTGTACCAGAGAAGATTCGAAATGCTTCCACGGCAGCAGAGGGTTTGTGCAAATGGGTCATAGCCATGGCGTTTTATGATGTGTAAGTATGTATTAAAAAAAAAAGTTTAAAATTGATCAAAGAGCTCAGTTTAACACTGAAAGAGATGTGAATTATTTCTTATTAGTGTGAAACTTGTGCAAACATGCAGTCATAAAGATTCATTCTTATAAGATACCTGATGCTAAGGTGTAGAGCCTGATTTTCAGTTCTCATTTTTTCTAAGGCAGCATGGGAGTAATGATCTGTTCAGTTAGCAAGTAAAGTTAGGTTCCTTTTAGAGTGTTGCGCAAAATACGGACATTAATGAAACGTCTTTGGAAGTTTCTGATAGTCGTATCAAGACTGAAGGATATTTTTTGTTACACAATTTATTTGATGCACTGAAAACGCTTGCTTAATTTTTATGATATTTCCTAATTTGAAATGTCTGGAACTCACATTTAGCAGTAAATCAGCACTGGGTGACTAAGGTCAACTTGCAGTTTGAAAGTTGACTCATGGTAGGTAGCGAATAGCTTAATTTGAGATGACATTGTGTTACTTAGCTAAAAGATTAGGAAATTGAATACTTGGTAGAATTCTCAATTTGAGAACAACTTTTAACACTACGAGTACAAATTGTTAGAGAGAAAATTAACTAAAATAGATCCTTGGACATTAAAAGCTGTTATTTTTTTATTATTTTCTGTATGAAGTTGGCTGTATATGTGCGTACAATGTCTTTGAGTGTTACTTAATATATATGATTACTTTTGTGTTTCTAATGGCACAAATCTATAATGGATTCTAAATCGTGATCAAATGGGATGTAGTTTGGAAGCATAACTGTTTTTGCTTTTAGTCTTTACCTATTATAGAAAAGTTTGCAGAAACTGCATAAATCAGCACAGAAACAAGTGATTAAGTAAAAACAATTGTCTTCAGATATCATCAAATTATGAAAAAGAATAGTGCATGAGCTACTGAGTTGCTGAGGTTTCCCTTCGTCTTTCATTCTTTTTACGTGTGTTCATTTTTTTAATAGTAACCCTGGAGTGAGGATGTACTTTCAGATGTTTAATTTATTCTTTGACTTTATTTAGAGTGGCAAAAAATGTTGCACCCAAAAAGCTAAAGTTAAATGAAGCTGAAGGAAAACTAAATATTGCTATGGAAAGTCTAAGAAAGAAACAAGCAGACCTGAAGGAGGTTCAAGATAAATTGGCTGTACTCCAACAGACACTGGAATCCAAGAAACAGGAGAAGGCTGACTTGGAAAATCAGGTATATGATGCAAAAGATTAATTATCGATCTACTGATATTTCTGAAAAGTTATTTTAAATTTGCTTTTTTGTCAAATGGGATTTTTCCTTTTAACTGCCAATATGTTGAACAAGTTCTACTTTTAGAGAATCATGTTTTTATTTTGGTGTAATTCTCTTGAAGTAGTAAACAGGCAAAGCATGCGGAAAAAGTGCTTTAAAGTAATAGAAAATGTAGATGTTATGAATTTATCAACTGATATCCCTCTCCTACATCCTTGCTCGTATCTGCTCATAAATTTTCAATGATTCTACTAAGAGTTTGATTCATCCATTAACTTGCAAGTCAATACATTTAAAGTTTTGAAAGTTCATTTATGGCTTCTGTACTAATGCCGTTTTGAGAATGTTTTTGGTAACCTCTGTTCCTGACTGCTAAATAGCTATTATGTGTGCAGAAATAGGCAATATTTAGAAGACAGTATTATTTAAAAAAAAATTGCAGTATATCATCTTGAGCTTTTTTTGTAAAAATAGTATTGGAATTTGAAATGGAGCCTTAATTCCTGTCTGTACTTAAACAGCTCTTTGTGTGTTTCTTCTGCATCCTGATACGGTTTGGAAGTACAAGGGAGGAATAAACTACACAACCAGTTTGTTACTGCAGTGTAAATTGGCTGCTATGGTTACTAGGAGAGAGGATTGTAACAGCAGCAAGAGTTGGCATCGTTTTCTTCCTGTCCCGTGGCTGAAATGTGTCTCTACTAGATAGTAAAGAATTCTAACAGAGCTGGATTAAAGTCCTGTTAAATCATATTTTTCTGTTAGATTTAAAACATGCCCGGAAAGATGACTTGGTTAAAAACCGACAACAGAAATGCAGATTATGTATTCATAAAGATTTTTTTCAGAAAAGAACGTACCTACTTTCATGAGACAGTGATCTCTTTAAGGTGTTTTTGTTTCTCTAATGACACGTAGATCATTTCATTGACTATTAATATTTTCCAGGTCCTGTACAGAGCTATTTTGAATTCTGTGTTTTATACCGGTCTTCCTTTATTTGGATGAAAATGTAACTGAATAGACTTTATTGTACTGGATTGTTTTTGTTCTTTAAGCATTTCCATTAAAATAAGAAGGTGCTTTCTTTCTATTTGATGCAATTACTTCAGAAAACTTCTGCACAGGAAAATAATCCTTGAATGCTTTCAACATTTGTAAAATGTCCTTAAAGTGATCATGTAATGTAATCAGCAATTTTTTTATTCTGAGGTTGACTTATGCAGCAAAAAACTACAGCGAGCAGAACAATTGATTGGTGGCCTTGGGGGTGAGAAAACTCGTTGGCATGAGACTGCTTTGGAGCTGGGAAGGCAGTACGTCAACTTAACTGGAGATATACTTATTTCATCAGGAATTGTGGCTTACCTAGGAGCCTTTACATCCAACTACAGACAAGTAATATGTACAGAGATTTTGTCCCCGTGTTTTGTTATAATCTAGATTTTTTTAATTTTTTTTCTAATATAAAGTTTATTTTTAAAATTATGTTTTAATAGAATTCGTAAGTGGAACTGAAACTGTATTGTAGGATTTTGAATTTTGTTTGTAAGACTGGGGGGAAATTATTCCTTTGTTCTACTGTAAAGCACTTACTGCTGTGTAAAGCATGGAGTCCTTTGGTTGCTTTGGTTCTCTAAAGCGCTTACCAGTAACTTTATACCTCATGGCTCTGGTTACTCGTATTTCATTCAGTGGCTAAATTCTCCTTCAAAGAAAACAGAATTAGCTTCTATTTCAGCAGCAGCACAATCAAGCAAGTTCTGAAAGCAGAGTAATTCTGTGCAAAAAGAGGCAAAGATACAGTAGCTCAATAACATAGCAGATCTGTGCCTGTGACTCTTAGTGAAACAAATGGAAATTCTAAATACAAAAAAAAAATTGATGTGGCAGCTGATTTTAGATTATAATAATTTTTGGATGTCAAAATGACCCAGATTTTGAAAGTTTTTGAACACCAAAACTTGCAACTGAATTCAGCTGAAGAACTTAATGTCCATTTCTTTTGAAAATCAGGTCCAACGTATCAAAAATTGATAAAAATTGACAGAGAGAAAAAAAAACAATGTACCTTGTTTGAACATAGATTTGGATATAATCCTTACTTCCACTTTTCCTTCAATGTACTTCCTGTGTACGTTTTTCTTTATAAAACTTTGTATGGTTCTTTCAAACAATTATTTTCTTCCTAATGTCCATGTTGTGATATTACTATTTTAAAATCTTAGAGAGTGAGAGTTTATGGTGTGAGTATTTATAGCATAAATAAACAGTCAGCAATTTTTACAATTCCAAATTACGTAATTTTGAGAGAGTGCTCTCTCTGAGTGCTACCCTTGTAGCCCCAGAGGAAGTCAGAACAAAGGAGGAGTTTGCTCTGGTAGATGAAGACTGGGTTAAGGAGCAATTAAGTAATCTGGACACCCATAAATCCATGGGTCCTGATGGGATGCACCCGCGGGTGCTGAGGGAGATGGCGG
>WKFP01014226.1:5296-18638 GCA_011057875.1 Pterocles orientalis
TAAAGCTGACTCCCTAGGGAGTCCAAGACCAAGTATGTCTGGAGAGTGTCTCTCATGGGGGGAGACAGGTTAAAGCTGAATGAGGATGAGTCCCAAGGTTACTGGGGTCCCGGTGTGGTTTTGGCTGTGGATGATGAGCGAGCGCCCTGGTCTCTGGCCCAGCGATCAGCATACCGGGCAGGAGGGGTGGACCCCTTAGACCGGGTGGAGCCGGTGGCCATCCACACTTTGGGATTAGACCAGTTGGCCAAAAGTGTGCAAAAAGCGGCTTGCCTTCAATCAATGCATGACAGGCACCTAGAGCCTCACCAACCCTCCCCGATGCTGTTGAAAGCTGACCCAGACCAAGTGACTCCTCTGATAAATGGCTTTCCTGATCCTGTGAAGTTTTACCGAGGAACGCTACAAGCAGCTTTAGTTTCAGGGGTGAGGTGGCAAAGGGAATCCACTTTAATAGAATCCACCTTTATGTGCGGAAGTGATGCTGCCAGATCAGCTGTAGAAGTGGTGCCTGGCTGCACTAGCCACACTCAGCTCAGGAGGAGACTCTGCACCCCGCATCTTCAAGGCATCTTGTACAACCTTTGTCAGACTCCTGTCCTGCAGACAGGCATCCAGGCACAATCTCATGCCTGGTGTTGGCTCTCAGATAGCCGAGACCTTGCTGGATCCTAGGGAATAATTCATTCTGAAACACTGGCAGCAAGCTAGTCCTGGATAACAAAAAGTATTTCCGTGTAACTGGTATCAACAAAAGGTAACCTGGCTTGCTGCCAGTTGCTCTGTGTTGGATTTTGCCATCAGGTCTTTTGAAATCTTGAACTATGTTTCCACTGAATTTTTGATATCACAGCTGGATATTACCCAAGCTGGTATCTGCTTTGGCTTCCTACTCTTTCATTGTGGATATTTTAAGCCCTTTTTGAAGAAAGAAGCAACTTAGTGTTGACTGCCTGTCCTCCTCCTTTCTCTGTACATAACGACTTTTTGTGAGCGGCAGCACTCCAACCGTGAACTGACACCTTACTGTGCTAAAAGCAGAAGACTGACAAGGATTGCCTGGACATCAAGCTCAGCACCTTGCTATTCTTCTTGAGAAGCATCCAGAATCCCATTGCACCAATCCTTTGAGACATGCTTTCAATGGCTAAGCTCTTGCACTGACAAAATGTAGCAGGATCAGACCCAGAGGGCAAGGGCAGAGCTCAGGGAGTGAAATCCAGTGCAAGGAACTGCTTCCCATTCATGCTTTTACTGAGCTACAGAAGGAAGCATTTGCTAGGCTGGAGAAACTGAATCCTTGGGGTTCAGAGATACATAGGGTAAGACACTCAGCATGTGGCCTGGGGACTAGGGGTCTGTACAGAAAAGAAAAAATCAAGATAAAATAGTCATGCTCCCTGCAGCTTTTAATCAACGTTTGTGCAAAATGCTGGCTGATCCCTTTAAACTCCGCGCCAATGTGCAGCTCAGGACAAGGGACCCTTCTTAGAGTCCCTGACTTTTGTGATATCCATTTCTGATGATTCTTGGTCCTAATCATTAACAATCTTTACTCCCATTTCCACTCCACTAATAATGCAGGAAACCAGTATCTTTCCTCCAGCTGTCCTTAGAGCCAACCCTGCTCTTTCCCTCTGCCCTCTGAGGTCGAGAGGGTGCATCCTACCAAACCTTGATCTCTGTAGCCATCGCCCAAATCCCTTTTATCCACCCCTAAGGGGAGAAACCCTGTCCCCATCAAACCTCCTTTCTGGGCAGATGGGGATCCTGTTGGAACATGGGCTCAGCAGGGGCTGTAAAGCAGCGGGATCTGTGGGACGGCGTTAATAAGGGCTGTGACAAAACCTTTACAATCAGGCCAGGGAAAACACGTAGCCTAACCATTTTAATTATATCCTGAGAGGCTGGAGAAGGGCAGACGAAGAACATCTGTGTGCACTCAGAGAGAGGCTGGTCGGTCTAACGCCACCAGAAACGGTCTGCCGGGAACAGAAACGTGTGTAGGTGCTGCAGCAGCAGTGGCAGTGCTCCACGGGGAATGAGGATGGGGAAAGGGAAATCACCAGACACAGTTATCTGCTTCTGATACGTGATGCTGCAAGTCAGCAAGTGCGGGAGAAATCCTGAGGAAACAGCAATTGTCAACCCATTTCTGGGCAAGCGTGAGCGAATCTACCCTGAATAACAACAATAGAAGTCATCTCTTTTCTGTGATTTTTCCCCTTTTATGAAAAGGAGAAGATTTATGACCAGGTATATATTGCACTGGGACTCCTGAGGGATCAGACAACTGTTTCTCCAGGGGGAAGAGCGAAGCGACACTTCAGCTGCTTGTTTGGAGACTCTGCTCCAAGGTAAGTTTTTGCTCCTTTCTCACCATTGACTGCAATATTCATTTTAGAGTGTTTCCTTAAGCTTCAGAATAAATACAGCAGACAAAGGGTGGGATACAGTTACTGAGCTCTAACATCACCCCTCCCAAGAGAAAATGAAAGTTTATGCGTGCAGTGTATTTTGCAGCTTTTTAACATTTTATATTAGGGAGGGCAAGGACGGAAGGAATTACTTGGGAAAGAAACTCAAGCACAGAAAAGCAAAGATCTGGAGGATATGGGAGAGACACTTAGATGCAGAAGAGACTGAGAGAAGCTGGGAAGTTGTCACCACATGAACTAATACCTGGTCTTTGAGAAAATAATAAAATCAGTTGGGGTCCAGGAAAAATTTCACTTTTGGTGATGCTCAGATGAAAACCTGGAAGAAAGAATGCTATTCCCAAAGGAAGTAAACTACCCTACTATGAGCTGGCACTCCCAGAAGCTGATCCCCAAGAACCCGTTAGATGTGCAGCCCTAGGCAGTGCTGGCAATGTGTTGCTTATCTGGAAAAGTCACCAAAGCCTGGTGGGATGCTCTGAAGTGGTTGCAAGTCTTCCTGCTGCTCATCTGTTGCCTAAGCCAAATGTTGGAGCTGGCCAAGAATGCTCCAGGGAAGCGATCAGCATGGGAAGCCTTGGGAACAGATGCACAAGGAGATGCCTGATGGTGAACTGAGATGTTTAATTGTACGAAAACAGATTCTATCACGGCTGGGGTTTTTTTAATTGTTCATCATCATGATCGCAATTTCTCCTGCCTGTCTTGGACATGTGTTTCAGAATGAATTATTCCCTAGGATCCAGCTAGGTCTTGGCTAGCTGAGAGCCAACACCAGGCATGGGATTGTGCCTGGATGCCTGTCTGCAGGACAGGAGTCTGACAAAGGTTGTACAAGATGCCTTGAAGATGCTGGGTGCAGAGTCTCCTCCTGAGCTGAGTGTGGCTAGTGCAGCCAGGCACCACTTCTACAGCTGATCTGGCAGCATCACTTCTCTTACGAATTTCTGCCTCTTGATTACAGCACACACCAAGCAGAGGGGAGACGGGTTTGAGCCCTCTTCCATGTGCGACATTGGGAAAGGGTAGATTCAAGGTCTTGTTTTGGCCCCACTGATAAGAGTTTGGCTCACAGCTGCAGGGAAGACTTGATTCAAGGTTATCAGAAATGCCATAAAACACTACGCATGATTAAGTTTCAGTTGCCAAGTCACCTGGAAAATTCACATCAAACTGTTCAATAAGGGGCGATAGGGGAGCATACTGAATACCATAACTCCACCTATGACCTTGCAAAAGACCTCTGGAAAAACACAGGTGCTGGCTCTAACCCTGCACAAACTTACTCTAAACCCTGTTTGAGAAATTTAAGAACTCTGCCTCCCTGGCGATCATATATGAACCACCCTAAGGTCACCGCCAGTTTCAGACTGAAGCAGAGACAACTGAAAGTCTTCTGCTCATGATCTGAGCAGAGTCCTGTGAATAAAAAAGTTTCTGTGCCGCTCTTTCACACAGTAGGTTGTTTTCTATATATCTGATATTAAGTTAGTTCGATAGATTTTCAGCTTGCGGAGGGGGTGGTGCAAAAGACGGGCTTTTCCGTAACTTCTCTGCCTGAGCTGGGGCAGATAGGGTCATGCTCTGGAGAGTATTGAGGCACCTCTTGTGCTTCACTTTTCTCAGTTTTCAGCTTACTGGTCACCACGTTCCTGATCCAGCGCTGGTACAGAGATAAAGAACCAGATGTCTTGAGTCAGAGCAAGGGTATATCTTGCCCCATATCCTGAGTCCAATGGAAATTAATAGATGAGGGTGAGGGGAAAGAATAAGAAAGGACTAAATGTGCAAGGTGACTTTCCAGGCTGTCAGTAGTCCTCAGCTCAGACACCTCCCCAGCCAAAGGCGGGTTTTGTGTTTCAGAAGCCACGGCAGCTTTCTCTCCCCGGAGTCCTTTTAGCTACTTGTCCTGCCTGCCTTACTTAAAATGCTAATTATTTGAAAACCACTCTGCTGAATGTCTAGCAATGGAAACGGAAATATCACTGCTATCCCAAAGCCTGTGGTGCATCTGCAAGAAGAGAAAGCACCCTGCATGGCTGACAGCAGAGCAGGGAAGTTCTCGGCAGTTTTCTCCAAAAAGGAAGATCCTGCTGACTGCTGAAAATCATGTCAAGACCTGAGAAAGACAAAATAGGATCTCCTTCTGTTCAAGAAATAGACATTCCTGCACCAGCATCTTTTACTGTCCAGGAAAAACAATGAGCAAAGCTAAGGATGTGGCTCAGCAGGATCCTGAGCTGCCCCTCAATGTCTGCATTGCTGCAGCAGCAGCCAGGGTGCTGATGAGATCAGAGGCGTCATCCCTCGTGCTTGCTGCTCCCATCTCCTTGGCCCCTTCCCTGTCTCTAAGTTCATTGTCTGGGGTTGGAGAACTAGAAAATGCAGCAGCAGGACACACATTTCCCAACGTCAGATGTCTGAGGGAAGGGACCTCAAGCTGGAGCACTTGGGAGATTAATCCTGCTGCAAGCATAGAGATGTGGAAGAGCTGTATGTCTGTGTGAACTTGGATGGGGCTGGAGACATGCAGGAAGCAGAGCATCACTGTTGTTTCCCTTCCAAATAACCTGCCTGACTAAATCCCAGCTCAGCACTGCAGGTGGCTGGGCAGAGTGCGTGCCCAGCTGCAGGTCTTCTCCTGCGGGAAGGTCCTCAGGGCAGAAGGGAGCGAGATGCTCTTCTGAATTGGGGGCTCCCA
The DNA here is from genome assembly GCA_011057875.1 of Pterocles orientalis. Classification (NCBI taxonomy): domain Eukaryota; kingdom Metazoa; phylum Chordata; class Aves; order Pterocliformes; family Pteroclidae; genus Pterocles; species Pterocles orientalis. The sequence continues at coordinate 10,436 of WKFP01014226.1, forward strand.
AGCCCTGGCTCACTTCAGGCTTTTTTTCTCCAGTGCCAATGCAAAAGCTGAGCTCATGGCCAACAGAGGTAGGCTGGAAAAGGTGGCCTTGTACCTCAGTTCCAAGTAATCTTTGCTGTGTGAGCTGGCTAGACATGGGGTGGGTTTGGATCCCTCCTCAGATGGGCTAAATTCTCCCACTGCCGCCTCCTCTGGGCACCTAAATCCTATTGGAGGTTTCACCCTTATCCCCTGTTGACTTTTCCATATCCAGGAGGAAAGAAGTTGTTCTCTCATTGGTCTCTCATAGTCCCCTCCTCTGCCTGCCGTGTCCCACAAGCACAAAAATGACTCCAGGCCATGATGAGCTTTCTCCTGGTTGAGTTTCTCTCTGCATTTTCCCTCCAGGTCAGCCAGAGCCCTTCCCTGCAAATCCTCCTCGCAATGCTGCTGCTGCTGCTGCTGCTGCAGGTCTTGGCGAGCTGCCTCTGGCCGGGACACAGCGAGGTGGTGCCATCTTTTGAAAGTTCATGCCCTGAGTTCTTCTTTGAGCAAACCCCCCCAAATCAAGCCCTGGAGCCGCAGAACCCAGCCTGGATCTGCCAGCGTTACCAGAACCAGTATTTTTTTGCCACCCTGTATGATAGGAACCTGCGCATCCCCGTGTACTCTGCTTACCTCTACCGGCCTGGACCTGGAAAGAGACCAAAAACGTGGCTGGTTGAACCCCAGGTGAGTGTCCTCTTACAACATGTCAGCCTCCAGTCAAATGACCCCCCTCCCTGTCCCATGCTGTGGTGGGGGACAAAACTGATGGTGAAAAAGTTCCCACAGCAGCTTAATTTGAGGGACAAACTATGCTGGGCTCTGATCCCCACTTCTCCCTGAGCTGCTTTGCACCCCTGACATAGCTTATTTGCTCCCAGTGAAGAGTAAATTTGGCCTTTTATGTGTCGTGAGAGAAGTGCAGAGAAACTCAGAACTGGGTGAGATGAGCCAGTGGAAAATTCCAGGCACAGGCACTGGGGGCAGTGGGAGGGTTAGGTGAGCACCGGGTGAATTTACTGGGCGGTCTTTCAGGCAGTGAAAAGTGAGCAGGACCAGTGTCAGTTACTGAGTCAGGAGTGCACGATCTCCATCCACCGGCTGCTGCCCCTTCCCACCATTGCCCCAGGCTTGGTTCAGAAGGATCCACCAGACACACACATCAGCTCTGAGACATGTTATCAGCACTGCAGTAGCAGATCCCACTTGCATTGAGGAATTTTTGCTTACGGAGCAAAAAGCTTCAGTCTCATAAGGAACTACAGCCCCCCAGGGAAAGCTCACCTCGAGGACTGGTTCCCAACACGTCTCCTTGTGTGTGGGATTAGAGGAGGCAGAGACTGGTGTTTCAGCAGTGTGATACACCTGCAGCCCCACACAGACTTCTTCCCAAGGGAGGAGCAAAGCAGGAGAAAAGCAGAAGGGGCTGAGTCCTCCTCCTCTTCTCCTGGGAGTCCCGTGGGCTCCATGGCTCTTCTGCTCATCCTCTTCCCATCCTGCCCACCCTCAAGGACGCCCTAAGACACCCAACCTTCAAAGAGGGAATCTGTGTGCTTGTTTTGCCCCAGCTGGGAAAACACCAGGCTGTTGGCAGGCTGGATTACAAGAGGCAGGAAAACTTTTCCCAGGGACTTGTGGAAATGGGGCTGAGTGGAGCAAAGGCCAGGGCTGAGGACACTGTGATCAGATGCAGGTGATGAAGGCTGGATGTGATGGTTGGGGGTGGGAGGAACTAGGGAGAGCCCTGGGCAGGTGTGGGATGTGGAGAAGGGAGGAAAGGGAACCAGATGTGACAGGGGAGGTGTTTCACCAAACTCACCTTTCAAACCTGGGAGTGGAAAGTTCTCATTGTCTCACGCATCCACCCACAATCCAACCACAGGCTGCAGGATGGATTTCAAAGGTCACAAGTCAAATCAAGAGCACTCAAATTCTTTTGAGCTTTTTTTTTTTTTTCACTCTCTTGTGCTTGTCAGGAAGGGGCAGCTTTATGCTTTCTCTCTGATTCATGCATTTTCATACACAGAGATGACAAATAAAAGAGTGCTCAGCACTCAGGGACTTCTGCTCCAGGGAAACCTGCTCCATTAGTCCCATCCCCAATGCTAACACCTATTACTTTTTACCTGTCCAGCTGATGGGTCCAGCTTATCCCAAAACTATGGAAAGAGAGTGGACCCTCTTAAATCATTTCAATGTCAGCAGTGAACAACTCAGCCAGAGCCAAGCTATCCTCCAAGACTACAAGAACCTGACTGGTTTGAACCGTGGCCATTTGAACCCCAGTGGCCATCACCCTGACTCCAGCAGCAGGACAGCTACCTTCACCCTCACCAACATAGTGCCCCAGGATGAGAAACTCAACGGAGGGGCCTGGAAAAACTACGAGCAGCAAACGATGATGAGGAGGACCCAGGGATGTAACACCACATACGTCGTCGTGGGAGCCGTGCCTGGGAACAACTACATCGCCAAGGGGAGAGTTAATAAACCAAGTTACCTCTGGTCGAGTGCCTGCTGCGAGGTGGACACCAACCAGAGGAAGACTTGGGCGGTCATTGCCGAGAATGACAAGAATGAGGTCCAGCTCCTCACTCTGGGGGATCTGGAGGATGTGTTGACCCAGCTCTATGGCAGGGGCCAGGTTTCTCTGTTTCACAGTGCCTGTCCCCGGCAATAAGCCCCACTTCATATCTCAGGTGTAAAAGGCTCAGGATCTTTGGCCACGTGCCCTGTGCAGCATCCGTCCTGCTTCCTTCTCTAGTGGTTTTCCAGCTCTGTCTCAGAGCACCTCCTCCTCTGATAAAAGGGAGAAAGAGGCCAGCAGATCCTCCAGTTCCTTTGCTTTGCTGCCCACCCTTGGAGGGAGGTCTCAGGGAGGAGTCCTTGTCCTGACCGCTCTGGAGGGGCAGGCTGGGTGACAGCCCGTGGGCAAGGACATCAGAACTTCTCACTGAGACTGGAGGGGCTGTGCCTTTTTTTCCCTTTTTCTCCCTGCCCGTATACAGATTGTAGTTCCTTCCTCTCCTCATTCAGTATCACTGCTGAGGTGCTGCTGGCTTGTCCCTCAGCTCCTCAGGAAGGGTGTGTGGGTGTGGGGTGGCTCAGGTTGCCCAGAAATGTTGTGAAGTCTCCATCTCTGGAGGTACCAAAACCCAGCTGGACACAGTCCTGGAAAACTTGCTCTAGAGGATCTCAAGAGGTCCCTGCTGCCTCACTGCTCCAGCGATCCTGTGATTCATCCTGGGACAGGGAAAGCAAAGAGCCCAAGGATTGCTGAGAGCCTGTAAGGATTATCCTGCAAAGACATTCTGGCCAACACAGCCAATGATGACAGCAAAGGATAAAGGGTGTCAGGAAGGTGGAAAGAAGGAAGACAAGCAAGGATAGGAGGAACATCCCAGCTCTCTTGAGGTCTGCAAATAGGTAAAACCAGGAAAAGGAAGGAAATGACCTGCATCTAATCACTAGGCTCCCTATCCCTGAACTTAGACGAAGATGGTGCTCGTGTAAATTTCCTAGCAGGGTTTTGTTTGCTTGGTTTTGGATCACCCTCCTTGTGATAGGAGCTGAGGTATCAGACAGCCAGGCTGAGGGATTAGACATCCAGCAAACTCTCACCAGGTGTGGGAGAATTAGTTTGGGGTAATTAGTTTCTCTAAATTGGGGGTAATTAGTTTCTCTAAAGTAACGTTTTCATCCTACCAGAAGTTATAATATCATAAGAAACTTTGTAGGGTAAGGTACAATGCAGTTGCTACTTTCTGGGACAAAGGCGCAGTTGGCATGCAAAGAATTCACTCTGCAACGGTCTCACAGGTAACACATCCTGCTGAAAGGAACAGAATGAACAGGGCAGGGAGCAGGGCGTCCATGTCGTGTTGCACTCCATGACAGGAGAAGGACACGTGATGGTACTATGAGCTGATAAGCCACATAACAGCTGCCCAATAAGAAATGGAAAAGCCCCATTTCTAATTAGGAAGAGCAGCACCTTTGCCCAGGGATTGTGCCTTGTGTCACTGTGCCAAGCAACTGTGATGAAATTTTTCGCCTGAAATGAACCTTGCTCATGATAATCATAGCATAGAATCACTGAATGGTTTGGGTTAGATGGGACCTTAGAGATCATCAACTTCCAACCCCCCTCCCATGGACAGACACACCTTCCACTAGCCCAGGTTGCTCAAAGCCTCATCCAGCCTGGCCTTGAACCCCTCCAGGGATGGGGCATCCACAGCTTCTCTGGGCAACCTGGGCCACTGCCTCACCACCCTCACAGTGAAAACATTTCTTCCTAACATCTAATCTAAATCTCCCCTCTTTCAGCTGAAAACCATAACCTCTTATCCTATCACTCCACCTCCCTGGTCAAGAGTCCCTCCCCATCTCTTCTGTAGCCCCTGATATAAGACTGATAGAAGGTCTCCCCAGAGCCTTCTCTCCTCCAGGCTGAACAACCCCAACTCTCTCAGCCTGTCCTCATATGGGAGGTGCTCCAGCCCACTGACCATGTTCGTGGCCTCCTCTGGACTCACTCCAACAGGTCCAGTCTTTTTTATGTTGGGGGCCCCACATCTGGATGCAGTAATGTACCTTGAAGTATTCTTATATGCAACATGCTAAATGCTGATTTAAGGCCATCCTTGCATTTTGGAGGCAAATGTGTTCAATCCGTCCTTTTCCCAGAAGGGTCAAGTGGTGTTCCTGATATACTACAGTTCAGCCGAAAAAACTGGCACACGATCTGGGTAACATCAGTCACATTAGCTGCACCAGACTGGGTGCCATGGTCCCTGTGCATGCAGAGCAGGTTAACAGTCAGGTGACAGTGGGGTCTCCTCCTTGTCACTGATGAAGCATCACCCTGCTACAAATACTCCCCAGCCGAGAGCTGCTGGGTTGTCTGTGGTTACTTTCACTCTTTCAGTTTCATTCAGCTTTGGAGGCCAAAAATCAGTCTGTTGTTGTCACTCTCTGGTTCTCATGCAGCAGCACAGGGTCCACTGGGGAGGGTGAGGCAATAACCGAAACCTCGCGCCACAGACGCACGCCGGCACTTCTGTGAGTTGGGTGTTGATGGACGAAGAGATGGCAGCAAGGAAAAGGCCAGGTATTTGCCTGGGAGCAGGGGGGAAACACAGATGGCAAAAGCAGTGATGTTCTATTGACGGAGAAGGAAAATAACAGCACTGTGTTTGTACCTATCTTACGAAATATGGAAATCTGAAAATAACCTCGTATAAAAAAATCTGACAAAGGAAGAAATAAAAAGAGATACCCAACCCCCAAACCTCTCTGTATGGGATTCATTCACCCCAGCTCAGGCATTTGAAAAACAGATTTCCAAACCTGCCCTTTATAGTCAACGGAGAGAAAAAGGTGCCTCCAGAGATGAGTCTGTGTTAGCCCAAATTAAGCAAATGTAAAATGTAAACCTGTAAAATGGCTCAAATTAAAGTGTTATTTCTCTGTTGAGTAGAAAGGCAGTCAAAGCTGATAGCTTGGTCACAGATGTCTGACTTTCAGATGCTTTAGAGCCTTGTGCAACACATCCACACCCCTCTTGGTGACCCTGGTTTGGGGTACATCGGGACCAGCACTGCAGGCCAAGGCACACCGTCACTAGGGTCATGTCTCCAGGTGTCGAAGCAGCTCTTTCCCACGTGCCCAGGAAGAAGCTCAGCTCTTGCACTGTGGGATGAAAATCAGCAGAGAAATTCTGTGTCTTAATGCCTGTTGTGGACTAGAAGCGGTTGCAGATGCCGTCTAGGCTGTGTCAGACAGATGAGTTTCCCCAGAGAAAAAAAAAAATTGTTTGCTCAAAGTTCAAGGAAGTGAACCCCATGAGTCAGGTGGGGAGGCTGGCTTCTTACTGCTGTCATGGTGCTGCACTGAAGAAGGCAAGAGTTGAATCAATGGGGAAATCCTGGCAGTGAGGTCAGGGCTGGGCGGTCAGGGATGGAGCAGGCGTGTGCTCGTGAGAGGAAGAGGAGAGACCACATGCCATCGGGTCAGTAGGCATGGGTCACTCCTGGCTAGATCTTCCCAGCAATGCCTCCTCGCGTGGGCTGGGTCATGAAAGATTAGCACTGAAGGGGAGGTCTAGACAGATCTGGGATCTGTCCTTTTGCTTTTTCTGGGGCTTGTGAGACCCCTTTCATCCACCCCTCCAGTTTGCTTCTCCCTCAAAGGGCTCCCTCATTCAACGTAGCAACACAGCATCTTTGCTGCTGCACCCAAAATACTCAACCACAGCCTTCAGCACAGCCTGTCAGGGCGATTTGGTGAGGAAATGCCCTTCCCCTGCAAGCTTGGAGCACATCCCTTTGCCCCCTGCTCCAGGCTTTGCTCACCTGTGTGGGCATCACATCACTCCCCTGCAGCAAGGTGCAAACTTGATCTGGAGAAAAGCAGCAGCACCAAGCAGATGTGCTGGTTTGGTTGGCTGCTGGTCCTGCGGACAGCGAGGGAAACCAAAGGAGAGTAGGTGGAGCTGGCAAGGGTCTCACACCCTGCAGTTGTTCCTCAGGTAAAATGGAAGCCCTGAGACACTGAAGCAGCTCTGGAAGCTGAATTTTTGGGATTCTCTTCCTTCCACCGTGCAGTGATAAAAGCACACTTCTTCGTAAACTAGAGCATCACTCGCAACCATGCTTTGATTTCATGAACAGGCTGGTCTGCACGGAAGCTAACCCATGCTGTGGTTTTGTACAGGAATATTTTTAAGAAGATGAAATGTCTTAGGTACACAACCTCTTGTTGAAGCCTCCTTGGATTTGTCTTCCTGGCAGAGGTTTATGTATTAGGCCCCACATTTCGCCATGCACGTGGACTCCCAAATCCTGTGGACACTTGGCTGGTTTGAAGCTGCCATGAGATGTGCTACCAAGGTGACAGAGGTGCGGGGCACATGTCTTAGGAAAATAAGTGGAAGGATTCAGGCTTGTTGCGCCTGACAAAGAGGAGGCTGAAGGGCAGCCCAACAGCTGCCTACAGCTACTCGGAAGGGCAAAGATAACAAAGTCAAGCTCTTTGTGGTAGAGCCAGACACCGTAAAACAGGGCAGCAACCAGTGCTGTTGGCTGCTGTGGCTTGGGAGATGGACGCTGGACAGCAGGATAAAAAATGTCTCTAGGCAGGTAGTACAGTGCCGTGAGAGGTGGTTGGGAAATGAGAAATGGTGAGTTGTGGAGGTGACTCTGGGCTTAGCAGGATGAAACCACAGCTAACATGGTCTAGAGCTGACAGCGCTTGTGCTTCAAGCAGAAGGTTGAATTCGAGTCCTCCAGCTGATGTTTCCAACTAACATTCCTATGACCCGAGGTAGATGCATCTCAGATCTTCTCCACTTTCCCCTGTGGGGTTGCACTCAGATATTGTCTGGAAAATTATAACAAAGCAGTCGATGGCCAAATTCCCTGGTCCCGAGAGTTGTACATTGAAGTTCTTCCACAGCTCAAAGCCACAAAAACCACACTGCATACCTCAGATAGCCATGAGGAGTGCACGTTTCCAGATCTCTGGTTCAGACTGCTCTGGGATATCGACATGAACCAGACGAGACCCCATCAGCTCATCTCCCCTGTCGCGACTCGGCTGATGAACCACCCTGGGTGGGACTGGTGGGGATAGCAGAGGTTCTGTGGATCCCCTTGGGGCAAAGTCAGGCGAGATGACACCAAACAATCGAACACTAGCTTTTAACTTTAATCTTTGGGTAAAAAGCAAACGTATGTAAAATGTGAAATGTGAAATGTAGAACGTAAAATGTGAAATGTAGAATGTAGCGGAATTACAAAAGTTAAGTGACCTGGCAAAGAAACCTCAGAACAATACCATCACCCACTGACAACATCAAAACTCACAATGGTGAGACAACTACCAATGATGCAACAATACCACAATTACCAACAATACAAGAGACCAGCAACGGCTTATAAATCTTGCAAGCACTTATCAGTGCTATTGATACCACAACTACCAACAATACTATAGACCTGCAACGGCTGACACAGACCCTTGCAATCGCTTATCAGCGTTACAACAGCCATCACTTATCACAACGAGGCTTCTCATGGAAAACTTGCTGAACAAGCCCCAAAAGGAGGTGGAATCACCTTTTAATACTAAAGCTTGTGGCGGTGTTACCCTTACGTGCCAGAAAAATAAATTAGAG
>WKFP01014226.1:43904-58166 GCA_011057875.1 Pterocles orientalis
AATGACCTGCATCTAATCACTAGGCTCCCTATCCCTGAACTTAGACGAAGATGGTGCTCGTGTAAATTTCCTAGCAGGGTTTTGTTTGCTTGGTTTTGGATCACCCTCCTTGTGATAGGAGCTGAGATATCAGACAGCCAGGCTGAGCGATCAGACATTCAGCAAACTCTGACCAGATTTGGGAGAATTAGTTTGGGGTAATTAGTTTCTCTAAACTGGGGGTAATTAGTTTCTCTAAAGTAACGTTTCCATCCTACCAGAAGTTACAATATTCTAAGAAACTTTATAGGGTAAGGTACAACACAGTTGCTACTTTCTGGGACAAAGGCGTAGTTGGCATGCAAAGAATTCACTCTGCAACGGTCTCACAGGTACAGGGCAGGGAGCCGGGTGTAGACTCCGTGTCCAGGTCGTGTTGCACTCCATGGCAGGAGATGGAGACTTGTTGGTACTATGAGCTGATAAGTCGCGTAACAGCTGTCCAATAAGAAAGATGGCAGTTACTGTGCCAAGCAACTGCGGTGAAATCATCCTCCTGAAATGAACCTTCTCATGATAATGACATTGTAATACCAAAACACACCTCCATCCCAAGGTTACCCACCCCCAAGACACAACCTCTCCTCCTTGAGCATGTGCTCTCCATGTTATTGACTGTATCTTTAAGAGCAAAGAAAGATAAATTTACAGCAATCAGTAATAAAGATACTGAGTGACTAAAGTCACTCAAGCTCCACATAGCTACAAAGAAATAGTACAAAAATAGATCGATGAAGGGATAAAGGTAGGGAAGACCCAGTCGTAACTTTTGGGATCAGTTGATCGGCTGAGCCTCTCTTCTCCCCCATAGGGATGCCTATTGGGTAAGAACCTCTTTGTATGCACATTAAATAATCAATTTACACTAGCAGTTACTAACAACTAAAGCTTGATTATATATTATTTTTGCAGTCTGTCTGCTATCAGCGGCAGTCTCTGGACCTTACACTGTCATGATCTGTATTTTATACAATAAAATTTGCTTTGCATAAGTTTCCAGAATCTTGAATAATTGTAATAAGGGATTTTCCTTAGTGATCCTGTCACTGTGGGTTCCCGAATAGATCATTTGAATCATCCTCCGATACAGTGGGCTGTTTAGTGGGGTCCTCACACAGGGCGCTGACTGGCTACATGGGCACAAGGGCCTCCATTTTCTTGGGAAACTGTCAGGCTGATCAAATATAAAGGGTTTGAGGAAACCCCCCTTCTTAACGTGACACCAGTCAAAGATAAATTTCTGTGATGCACTAGTTGGATAATTTCATTCTCTCCTCTGCTTCTGAACATTTTCTGCAGATTTATGTTTAGCTGATTTTGTGACATATTCAATGGGTGTAAAAGATCAACGTACGCCATATGATTTAATTTCTAAGTTGTTTACAATATTAATTATTAGTTCCAGTGCTGGGTCATAGGATGGTCTTATATAAAAACCAGAACTTCCCACTGAAATTTCCACTACTAGTAGTGCCCTAGTCTCTACAGCATCCTGGCAGGAGGTAGGCTGTCCAAATCCAATCTAAGATGCCGTAACACCTACAGAAGCTTTGCCATCAAACTCCAGTTACTTTTCCTATCAACGTCCATGACCAAAGTGGATCATGGTGCAGATGGCTCATACAAACTGTCTCACTTCAGAGATACCAGCTTGAGCCTCAGCTTCTCTGTTCGGGAGCTGTTCGTCAGCCTGCTGAATCTCAACGCTCACCCAGGACAAACCTCTTTGGAGGCTGCACAGAAACATGGGATGAGGTTCAGAAGCAGAGTCAGATACCTACAGGCAGGTGTCTCCATGTGCACTGAGTGTCTAAGCTCTGACTGCGGCCAGCAGAGATCCAGGCATGGCTCAGCTGCATAAACAGAGTCACCCTGGGCCACTGGAGATGCCCTGAGGTATGCAAGACATCCAGTGGGGTTGGCTGAGCCGCCACAGGATCTTGGGGATGTCCGTACCCACCTGGACCAGCAGCCAGAGGCCAGGCAAATTCCCCAAGGGCATCTCCAGTGGCTCTGGACACCTGAGTGCAGGTAACTGCATCCCACTGCAGACCACTGGGCAGTTCCCAGTGGCATCATGGATTTCTGCTCTTGTCATCTCCAGCTGCCACGGGTGAGACCAGCAGCAGCACTCGCTTGTGCCAGCTGTGTTGCTCAGTGAGATAGGAGAATCTTTTGCTTTTTAGGAGGACAAGGTAGGAATATGACTCACACCCCCCTTTGCTGGATAGCCCCCCATGGTCCCAGGTCCCCTACCCAGATGGAGTTTTGCTCCTGGATTCAAATGCTGACACAAATGACCGATGGGGTGAAACCATCAGCGTTATTTCAGGTTGAGGGAGCTCTGCAGACACCTCTGGGGTTGCTCATGGGGCTTCCTCTGACTCACTCAACCACTTCCTCACACCCTCTGGGGCTTGAAACCACACTCATCCTCCCTGCTGCCTGTCCCATGCCCCGCCACCCCAGCTTCCCAGGCTCTGCTGGAATCCCCCACTCCCCAACCAACCCCATGAGTCACCTCTCCACCAGCTCCCTGGGCTCTCCCCTGGACCTTAGGCAGTACCCAGAAATGCCCTCCTCTCCACAGCAAGCATGTGAAATACATAGGAAACAAAAAACAACAAAAAAAATCAGCTTGGAGGCTGTCTTACAGCAGATATCGGGGTGCCTCACACAGCACCCCATCTTGGAACTGGGCAGAGGGCTGCCCCAGCCCTGTGGCCCCCAGCTCCAGGAGCATCCTTCCAGGTAGCTTTCATCTGATTTATTCTGTTTTCTGCTGCCCGTGGCTGTGAATGGGGCATAGGGATATAGTCCTTTGGTGAGCCCGGAGCTGCTCCATGCATCCTGTGCGTGCTGTCAGTAGGGTGGGAAGCTCCTCTGTCTGCTGGGAAGATACAGCTGCACTGAGATGGGAAGGTAATTTTGCAGTTTGCTCTGTGTCCGTCCGTCTTTGGGGAGAGCTCTGGGCACTAGTGGGTCACTGGGATTTTAGACACAAAGGAAAAGTGATTTTGCCCAGGAGCTGTGATGGGATGCTGGGAGCTAGTCCCATTAGCCTATTGCTCATGGTGTCACCCGCTTGAGTTGTTTGGACGGGTGTGCAGCTCACAGAGGACCCTGCCGCTGTCTAAGCTCACTTCATTGCAAAGGGCTGGATCACGGAGGTTGCTCAGTCCTTTTCCAAAAACACCAATGATGGTTCATGGTCTTTAAACTGAACAATGTGTTGTCACATCCTGTCCCAGAAAAGAAGGAAACAGGAAAATCAAAAGAGTGGCATCATCTGGCCTCTGCTTGAGAAAGCAGCTGGGCAAAACTCCTTTGATGCATCCAGATTTTGAGCAGCTGTAACATTTTGCAAGAGTAAATACAATATGCTTATTCCTGGGAAATGAGGCTCAAAGCCATAGAGGGTGTTTCTGGAGTCTCACAGGAAGTCCCACCAGGAATTTCCTGTCTTCAGTTAAATGTGAATCTATAAAAAGGAAAAAAAGAAAAATCATTCCACTAACCTGACTGCTTTATCTTTCTGGAAGGTATTAGAAGAGAGGAATGTTCAGTTTATTGAAAAACAAACATCATCTCTATTGCCACATGTTATGCACTGTTGTTGCAAGGTTCACCAAATAATGTCGAAAGCCTGGAGACTTGAAAAACTGTTCTCCCTCTTGAGTCTTCATCCAAATACGTGAAACGTTATTGTTGGCCAATTAATCAGAGGAACAATGAATCATGGATCTTTACATCTCTACAGCATCTTCTGTCTAATCTTCAGTGTCCTTTCTTGAATCAAAGGGCTAAAATCATGGCCAACAATTCCTAGAGCAAAATCTAGTGCAGGATAAACAGAAGAGCCCTGAACATATGAACTAAATGTTTGATACAGCACGAAAGTCTGTTGAGAGGTTATAAAAGGGGGGACAGCACCATCAAGACAACTGGGTCATTGAATGTATTTGTGTAGAGGTAGCAAATGAGTAGATGGGGAAGAAGAAAAACTTCTGCCAGATCAGCTGTAAACTGGTCTAGGAAGAAACCTTCAGCAGGAAGGAAAATGCAGATCTCAGATCTGATGCAGGGGAATTAATAGCATTTTAAACTAGGGAAGAGGGAAAACACGTGCTGAGTTAACATTGAGAGGCTTTATGCTCTGTCTGTATGACTTTACTTAAGTCCCAGGATACTTGCTGGGATGCTTTTTTTTTTCCCCACATATCGTAATGATAGCAGTGAGATGATTAATATTTTCAGCTCTAAGATGCCAGGTCTCCTCCTATGAACCATGTTTGCTTTCCAAGTATCACATTGGCTTCCGTAAAGTACTCGTAATGCAAATTTGCACCCTGACAAATAGCTCAACCGCATCTCTTTCAGCAGTGATGTTACCTGAATCTAGTCTCTTTTTGAGTAACCTGCTGACATCTTCTTAGTTCAGTAAATGAAGACTTGTTTTAACAAATTGCTACAAGCATAAATGGTAAAGGGTAGTTTACTCTTGAAGCTTTGAGATCCTATTCTGAAAGTTCAGAGCACTGCACAGAGACTGAAACTGTTGCACAAAGTCACCTCAGTGCCACTATTTCCAACTCATAAAATAAAGATAGAATTATTGTCATTTTACTGTGCACTGTGAGTTAAGGCTAAGAAGAAGAGTATAAAAACCTTCAGTTTTGTTATTTTCATCTCACTCTGCCCTAAATCAGAACTTTACCAAGGACTGGGGGAGTTTCAGCAGCACAAAAACACTAAAAATCGATGGAGAGAGAAACCTTTGGTTTTGAGCAGAGCGAGCTGGAAAACAGGGCGCTACTCGTGCACAGGAAATTTTGTCATTTCAAAATGTGGTTTCAGTCTGAATCAGAACAAAACCCCAAGAGTTTCCAAATTCCCCTTGAAATGGAAATTCTGAGAATTTCAGTCTGGAAATGCTGAAGCAGGGTGTTTCTGATACCCACCTCCTGCCTCAGACCTGCCGAGCAAAATCAACTTTCTCATCACCTTGCAGCAGCGCCACCACCAGCTCCCCTGAGGAGGTGGGAGATTTCCTGAGGACACCCACGGTGACATCTCCCTGGGAGCCTCTCTGAGCATCACCGGGCTCTGAGCATCGCTCTGGGAGCCCTCAGCACTGATGGGCTTCTTGGGTGTTGCACAGCTGGTTGCCAGCCTGTGCATGCAGCTGGTACATCGGGGGTTGAAGAGGAAGACAGGGGAAAAGTGGAAGCTGTTGGTAGAAAACCCAATTTAATTTCTTGCAAAAAGCCCGAACTATTTAATGCAGCAGCATTGTCAGAGCCCAAGCCCTGGAAAAGCACCACTCTGCCCTGTAGCTTTAAAAAATGAAATCTAGTTAAGGAATATCTTCCCTGAATTTCCTCTGCAGAAAGACTGGAGGAGAAAATACTTAGAGAATTAGAGACCTGGAAATGACGGGTGGAGCTGGTGCTTGCTGGTGTCCTGGTGTCTTTGCTCACATGCCTTTATACTCCCCTGGTGAGCCCATATTTGCCCTGACACACTGTTATTCCTACAGAAAAAGTAAAAACTAATCTAGAAAATGTGTAGGTAGCTGCAGTATTAAGGCTGTTACGGAGAGGCAGATCTGTACTGTTTCACTCTCGCAGCTTTGCCTTGTATCTACTGTCTAAATTGTCTAAGATGTGGGACATTTTTGACCTGTGCGCAAGCTCCCGACCTATTACTATTTTTTATTTGCCATTGCAACCAAACCGCATGCTTAAATATAAACTTAAGAATTTATTTTGTGTTAGGGTGGCAGGAAATGTTTTTATCATGTTTCTTCAGTGATGCATTTACAGAGGTGAGCGGCAAATTCTGCCAGATGACTTCTGGGGCTGGGATCCAGATTGGGACAGGCCTGCGTAGATGTCTCTGACACCCCTGGGTGTCTCAGATCATGGCAGATCTTCAGGCAACCAGATCAGTCTGTAGGTGTTTCCATGTGAGCTGCTGTCTGATCTCCCATTAGAGTCAATGGAGATCCAGTTGATGCTGTCCATGGGGTCTGGACAACCCCTCAACTAGGGTGGACACCTGCATTGGAGAGCTGGGTCTCTCCAGACTCTGCTTATGGCCACAGCAACGGGACCAGCTTACATGGAGACACCTGTATGAAGACACATCGCAATGTACAGGCTGACTTGTACGCCACAGACTTCTGGAAAAACATGTTTTCTCACAATTAAGTACCTGGCCATGGTATAGGGGTATTTCCACTCCTTGGGGAGGGTTAGGGTTAAGGGAGCTCCACTTCCCTTAGACTGTACAAATCTATTAATTGCTTCCCTTTATTTATTTTGGAGACATTGTTGTCAGAGATCCTTTTGCCCAAATATTTTTAGTCTTCCTCTGCATTTTAAAGGTTAGGTGTGATAGTACACATGTGATGTGTAGATGTCTAGAATAAACCTTCCTGTGACATGTTACTGAGTTTGTCACACTTTTGTTAAAATGAGAGAGTAACAGACAATAAATATTGTATTTTTCAAAGTCGAGATCAATAGCAAGAAGTACAAGCTGCCTTTCAAACATCCAGAACAATTTATTGTTATAGTTTATTAGTTGTTCCGCACTGAGAAAATCAAAGTCTACAAAATAGAAACGTCACCTACCACATCTCATGTAAAAAAAGTGAGAGCAGCCATGGAGAAAGAACAACAGTGACAGTGTCCCTTTGGCCACAGCCTCTTCCAATGGTGGTGTTTGGCTCCCAGGACGGGTCCTACTCATTTCCATGTGCTCTCTGCATGTTGTGTTGAAGGATCAAGCCTCAGATACAAATATTTCCCCAGAGGGCCAACAAGCCCTACCGAGAGGTAAAGTAGAGCTCAACGGAAAGTTATGGCTTCCCAATAGAGTACATATACTGCTCCCGTGCTGGAGGTGACCTGGGTTCAGACTCTCTATGTAGGTATTAATAGCTAGGAAAATGAAATCCCATAATAGCTGTTCAGTCTGAAACCCACTATTGCTTACAGGTCCCTTACCAGCAGTGTGTCTCCCTTAATTTCCGAGAAACAAAGATAAAATGTGGAGAAAGAACCCCTAAGCCAAGCTGGCTAGGGAAAGGAGGAAAAACCACTGGAGCAGTGGGAGATGTATGATTCTGCTCTTGTCATCTGCATAAAAATGTGCAAGTTAGAAGCAGACGAAATATTAACCTTCTCCAGTGAAATGCCCTGAGCAGGACGAACCACGCCAGCCTATCTGCAGTGCTTAACACAGGTATGTTAGCAATAAAAATGTGCATCAAATGAAGCAGAAGAGCGTAGTACCACTGCTTGCTGCCTTCAGAGTAGCTGACATGTGAAAACCTACAACCTATTGCATAAATACAGATTGTTGTTTGCTCCCATACAAAATAACAGCATGTTACAGACCGTTACACATCCATCTTTATAAAGATCCATAGTACAAATAAGTCCTATTCCAACAGGAATAAAAGAGCCATGGAACATATAAATATCAAGGCTATGGAGTGAGAATAACTCAACAGCAATACAAACCAGTGAATCAACGACACACACACTCTATCACAAACCAGAAAACTACACTAAGATCTCATGCCTCCTGAATTATAAGGAAGGGATTCAACCCATTTTGCTTTTGACATGTAAGCATCTACAGATTATCTGGTCAATCTGGACATCATTTAGAGTCAATGCAGAGAAACAGATGTCTTTTGACCATGAGTCATTTGGCTTGTTTATATATGTATGTGGCATAAATAAATAAAGTATGCACATATAGACACATTTATATAGGCAATAGGGTGAGAGGGACTTGTTCCTTCTCATTGTCAAACATAGATGCTTGCATTTTGTCACATGAACCCCGTCCTACCAGGCTGAGCGCGGCTACAAAGTAGCAGAAGGCTATTCAAACTTCACAAATTCCCAATAATACAAGTGCATGTCAAGTATCGCGTATGCTTGAGTCTGTCCTCAAATGGCTTTGTGCTAGATTCTCTGGTGCTCTGCAGCTACGAAAGGAGCTGTCAAATTAATTAACTGCCACAGTCTGCAGCATCCTCCTCTGAGTTGAAGGAATAATGTAGTAACTTGTGGAAGGGGCTAGTCCAAAATAATTGGGAAGAGGAGGGTGTTGATGAATGCATGTGTATGCTGAGCCACGAGAGAGTCCAGTAAGATTTTCAGCTCATGTACAGAGGGTAAATGGGTTTTAATTTCTTTTTCCAAGAGCAGTGTGAGGAGGAGAAAAGTATGACTGCATCTGAACTGTCTGGGTAGGGAAGGGACAGGGGGGACATCAGGTGTCCAGCATCTCTCTTTGTGGGGAAGGTGGTGTGTGGGCTGCAATGATGGTGCCATCATCTAACGTGCTTGGGCGAGGAGTCCATCTGTAAGCCTGGTCGCTTGGGAGAGGCTGCGGTTATATTAGCAATACATCTGCTATATAGTAGGAGGAGGAGAAGTGTTCCTGGAAAGCAGTTTCAGGCAGGGCTCTTTCCCCATCTGTCAATGATGGGGTGCACTCCTTACACCCATACTCTGTAAGTAGAAAGTCATTCTGTCCCCATAAAAATTAAACCGTAATATTTTCTGCCTCCTTCACACGTTGGATTTGAGTGAATGAGTTTTCTCCTCATTTAGCACCGCTGGTCTTGGAGTTGCTGGTACAATGTGGTTTCTCCCGTGGTAAGGCATCGATTTCATGAGTTTAGATCTGAACACCGCAATTCCGTGAGAAGTCTTCCCTACAGCAGGAAAAAGACTCCACTACAGCTGGGAAGAGGCAGGTTTTGTATAGCTTCTTCCATATTTACTATGAGAAACCACGGTACTTTTTGCAAAAGACACCACTCAGGATCTCAGTTACTATTTCATCTGGTATTTCATCACTTGTTCCACCACAGGGCCAGTGAAATGTAGATCATTCTTGATAATTCTTCCCCTATCATATTCTCAGAAATCCCACAATGGCCCAAGCAATCTACACCACAGTTGACCATCTTCACTAAAACTCATTTTAAAATGTTATCTATGCTTTCTATGGCCTCATCCTAACTTGTAAAAAAAAAAAAAGCACCGCTGGTGTGGTTTCACAAGGTCCTCCTCTCCTCCTTTTCGAGAAAAATCCCCATTGAGCAGAGAAGCAGAGCCCATCAGTAATTAGTAAGGAACATGAAAAGAATTGGGGATGAGTATTAGCTACAAGAGAAGAGAAAAGGAGAACTCCCAAATGTCAAATAGGGACATCTTGAATTAACTAGGCTGGGGAGCTTGTGAGCAGGAACAGTGTTTGTGCACGTCGGTGTAGTAATAGAAACAGCGAGGAGGCCAGACTAAAATAAGTCTGAACTACAAAGTTATCGTGACATGACTGAGAAATCAGGGGGATGAAGGAAGAAGAATTACGTGGTCATGGTGGCAGATGCTCCACCAGACTTCCCACAGGTTAGCCAGAGAGAAAAAAACCTGATTGCGCAATCTATCTGAAACCAACATATTTGCATAATCAACCTTAATTTCCCCAGGGGATTCATTTTCCACCTGTTATTTGAACCGCCATTCTCAGTTCCACAATGGCTGGGACAAAGCGTGCTTTTTGATTTCAAAAGCTCTGATTCCTCTTTTTCTTGCACTAGTATTTAATAGCTGAATCAGAAAATTCAAAATCCAGGGTCATTCATTTAAAACCAAAGAAGCTATTCAGAAGTCAAAGCAGTGCAATAGTGAGATGGTTGATCAGGTTGATAGCTCTTCCTTTTTTTCAGATTTCACATTTTCCTGGTTCTTTCCCACTTACCGTATTCTCTGCTTGGTGAGTCACAAAAAGACAGCAGGAATGATAAGCAGAACAAAAAAGAGAGCTGTTAAAACAGAAAATCATCACAGTTAGCACCTGGTAATTATTGCAATTACTTCAGCTAGGAGAAACAAGCAAGGTCTGGTAGAGGGGCTCATCTTGCCCCTATGCCCAGGGGCAAGAGTTCTTCAATATTGCCCCATTGCTTTGCTCCCTGGGGCAAACAGGACCCAGTCAGAGAGGACCTGGACAACTAGAGAGCAGCCATGACCACCGATGCTGAAGTCTCTGGCATAGTTCACAATACTCATCCTTCCCTTTATTTGTCTCATTCCATTATTCCTCCTTATAATGTGCGGTACAGTTTTCAGCAGACTCCAGCTGGAATCAAAAGCCCTTGTACAGTCTTGAGCATATGCACAGTAAAAGACAATTCTTATTTTAGCAGCTAGTAGTTGAATGGAAGATGGGGAAGGGGGAGAAGAAAACCTCTTCAGACTCATCTAAGTGCATCAGTTTAGCCGTGAGAAAATATCTTATTTGCCCATCCTTTTTTTTTTTGCTCTTTTGAAAATGTGAAAAAAACCCACATCATTTAAATATTTACATTTTTCCTACTTTTTCCAGTTGAAGTCATTCAGTGAATTCACAGAAGGCCTCAAAGAAAGAATCTAAAAACTGCTTCATTTAAAAACTAGACTTTTGGTTGATCTATTTTCTTTTACATCCCATATGAGTCTTTGAAAACCTCTCTATAAAAAGCTTAAGTGCCAAAACAGTCTCTGTTTACACTTTCTTTACTGACTTATCACCCAACACACGGACATAGATGTGTCTTGCGGTCTGTTTACTAGCTCTTACAACAGAGATGGATCTCTTCGGTAGAACAGTCAATTGAAATGCAAAGGAACTGTTCTGTGGGATGGGGTGAAGCCTGAGTCTGATTAACAAAGTGGCATACCTGTCACTGGCAGTATCCCAGATGAGGAAAAGGATCGATGAGTTGAACCTACAAAGAGAGAGAAATTCTTGATGTTTGTATGGATTTGCTCTTCTGGCGATGAGCATCAAAGCAGCGATGAGGATAGAGCCAGGCTAGGTCTGACAGCTCTCCCTCTGCACAGCAGAATTAATTATTGCCAAGTTTGTTTCTTGGCCATCGATAGATGTCTCCAGCCTGGATATCAACATATGTGTTGGTCTGATATCTGTTCATGGTGGGCAGGAAGTGAAGTCTATCCTCCAGGCAATGGGACCCAGCTAAGATTTTCATTTCATGTAAGATTGGGAAGGATGACTTTCAATGTGCCAAGCTAGGCACATTGTTTGGAAACATGGCTTCAAAGGTGACACCTTTTTCCCCAGAAATGTAACCCAAAACTTCCCTGGTGCAAGAAATACATTTATTTTCTCCCTTATCCTCAAATGGAAGCTCTGAATTTGAGTCAGTATGAGATACAGACAGGTTTTTAACAAGAGGTCCTATTAGAGTGGTTTCTTGATAGATCTCTTTGTGCTGAATGCCGGGGCGAGAACTGAGAAAGGAGAGGATGTACCTTATCCAGCCCCATTAAAGACATCACATCATAGCAAAGATAAAGGCAACACCTTGGGGGAATAAATATTTGGTGCATGAATTGCAAAGACCCGACCTTGCCCATGTTTGAATGTACTTTTGGAGGAAACCAGAATTATTGTTCTGTTGAATTAAAGGCCAAGATGTCCTGTTTCATCATCCGGTCTTATGTTATTCATAATCCTAATTTTAAAATTTCAAATTTTTGTAATCTCTGACTATTCAATAGGTTGTATCATTTTCTAGGACTGGTATGTTGGTGGATTATTTCCATCATAGCAAGAAGATCCTTCATCCTGATAGTACCAAGTAAAATTATGAATGAAAAAAAAATAAAATACTGTCCTGAAGGAGGAGGAGAGGCCAAACAACAAATTGTGACTGCTGTACCTGGAACACTCTGCACCGGGCACCACAGGGAGACAGATGGTTCTATGAAGAAGGGGAGAAAGTCCTGGGTTAATGGTGAAATAGTGTGTCCAGTGAGTAAGGTGATTCATTTTCACAGTCAGAGCAGCAATGAGAAGTAACGATGGTGAAGTGTCACCCGAGAGGTCACTCTGCAGGCAAAAGGACTTGCCCAAACCAACCTGCCCAAACCATCCTGCTCTACCCCATGGCCCAGCATGGTTCACGAGGGCTGGCACTCGTCTTGTCTATCGTTACATAGATATGGCCTCTGAGACAGTCATCTGGGCTGTGCTGTAGTCACTGGGGAGAAACAAGCCTTTAAAGGGTGCAACTCATCTCACACTCCAATAGACTTCTGAAATCGGGCAGCTAACATAGCGCTGCCAACACCTCTTCCCCTCTGTTGGTTACAAAGGCAGTCCAACTCTGACGTGAGCATCTGTGCAGTAGACATCGACAGTTCTGCAAGACGAATTTCCCCTTAAAAGCCTGGTGAAAACCTTTTTTTTCCACTTCTACTCTCTGTTGTTAGGAGAAGTCCTCTTGTGTTGACCTTGCATTGGCCCCTACCTCTGTAAAATTCAGCCCACAGCACTCTCCTACCTCAGAGGAGTGGGGGAAGACAATGAAAGCCTCGGGATTGTGAAGGTGGTGGACATCTGGGTCCTTCCACCTGCAATAGCTCTGCCTGCAACCCAGAGAGGGACCAAGACCCTCAGTGCTATCACAGATGCTTGGGAAAGGGGCTCTGTTTTCTCTCTATGGGTTGAACTCATTCATTGTAGAATTAGGAGAGATCATAGAATCATAGATCACGGAATAGTTTGAGTTGGAGGGGACAATGGAGGTCACCTAGTCCAACCCCCCTGCAGTAAACAGGGACATCTTCCACTAGATCAGGTTGCCCAGAGCCCCATCCAACCTGACCTTGAATGGATCAGAAAAGGCAGGTAATTTCAGTGGGGTAGAGGCCATGAAGGTTTTTTCTTTGTGTGTGTATTATCTAAGGGCATAAAAGCAAGAAGCAGAGGTTCTGCAGCCTCACTTGAGAGCCCTGCTAGCTCCCTGAACAGTCAAACACAAGCTGCCAGACTGCAGTGGTGCGTGTCCCACCGAATATGGGTCCCTAAGGACTGCAGTGCAGTACTGGTGGGCTTTTTGCTGTCTCTCTGTTCAAAACAGCATCCTAACTGTTAAAGTAAGAAAGGAGCCACAAATTTTTAACTATGAACTAGATAAACTCTAGATCCTGAAACCCTGAGAAATCATGAGGGATGCAATCATGAGGGAAGACCTACAGCTGCCAGGAGGAAGGAAAAAAGAGAAAGTCTTATTCTACTATTTTCTTCCCAGTATAGGACAGGAGAGATGGGGAGGCACTCTCTATCAGGGAGTGTAGTGAGAGGACAAGGGGTAATGGGCATAAGCTGAAAGAGGGGAGATTTAGACTAGACATTCGGAAGAAATTTTTCACCATGAGGGTGGTGAGGCAGTGGCCCAGGTTACCCAGAGAAGCTGTGGATGCCCCATTCCTGGAGGGGTTCAAGGCCAGGCTGGATGAGGCTTTGGGCAACCTGGGCTAGTGGGAGGTGTCCCTGCCCATGGCAGGGGGGTGGAACTTTATGATCTTTCAGGTCATTTCCAACCCAAACCATTCTGTGATTCTATGTTTCTATGACAGTGTGGCTCTGTGTGCTCACAAATTCCTGCAATTTTGCAGTTAGTATGAAAGAGCACCCAAGACAAAGTAGGATGCAGCTGTGTCCTCCTGAGAGATGTCATCTCCATCAGTCAGAGATGTCATCTCCATCAGTGTCAGAGTCCTGAGGTCACTGATCTCTCCATCCCAAACCCCAAGCAGGTTGTTCACTAGGATTGATGTGCAGAGCTGGGGCGGTCTGCACCCTGCATGGACAGGTCATGACACCGATGTGATGCCAAAGCACCCATCTTACCTGGGCCAATAGTCTGTGGCAGCCACTTGTCGTTAGAGCTGCTGTCATTGGTGCATTGCATGTCAAGGGGGGTCCAGATGATTTCTCCATTCACCTTCTTGCACCTGCGGGTGCCAGAGGTGGGGGGTCGCTTATCGTAGCCGCTCTGGCATTGGAAATGTAATACTTGTCCCACGTAATACTGATCAGGCAGGCTTAAGGAAGTGTGTGGAATAGTCTTGGGAGGACCACAAAAATCTGTGGGATCACAAGGCAGCACACGGTTAAAGCAGACAGATTTTACCTGCTGCTTTTTTTCTTGAAACAACATGATTTGTATTCTTACAAAATACAGACAAGCAAGATACACGAAGCATTCCTAATTCTTTGTTAGGATAATAAAATACTTATTCACTTACACCATATTGCTTGTTCAGCCAAGATAATACAGCAATTGTTTCTTTGTCTCAAAATAATTAAAAACTGCATCATTCTTACACTCCTCCC
>WKFP01014226.1:92092-105482 GCA_011057875.1 Pterocles orientalis
GCTCCCTCTTTCACGCAGCTATTTGCTTTCAAGCAGCAAATTTCCGCGTAGGTGGATAATAGCCACTAAGATTTTATTAGAGATGGTGAGTTTTTATCCTAGCAAGAACACGCAATGTACAGTCAGCGGTACTGGAAGGAAGGGTGAAACCAGGTGGCTAATTGCTACAAGCACGGTTCGCATGAGAAAGACCTGTAACTTGGCATTTAGACCTTTTAAAGGTCAGGAAAAAAAAAAAAGTTACTGCTTGTGCAAGCAATTAGTTAGGTCAGCTTTGTGAAATAGATCACCTTGCTGAATGATTCCAGGAAAAAAAAAGTGTTACCTCTGCAACTGACCCAAAGCAGAGCGAGACAGAGATGGGGAGGGTGAGAACAGAGGGACCCAGCAAGGGGGAAAGTTATCTAGGCACAGATAAAACAAGCTTTTACAAGAAAAAAAAAAAAACAACACTAACCACTAACCAAACCACAAAACCAAACATAATTAGCATTAAAATTTAGACGGTTAACATCAGATGTCAGCAACAGAGGTGTGTGGCAATAAAGGAGGGGACGTGCTGTGAAAACTCAGGGGACACCTGGGAAGTGATGGAGGGAAATAGGAACATCCTCAGCATCTAGGGAGGTATAGGGAGAAAAGAAAGTGTTGGTGTCTCTGTTGGTTGTTGAACATTCTCCCAATAATGAGCAGAGTTTCGCTGCTCAGAGAAGTCCTCTCTTTCAGCAGAGACCTGAGAGGAAAAGAGACCATCACATGGCCCAGGTCACCACAGACAAGGTTCTGAAGATTATTTTTATACAATGCCACAACACCAAGGAAGATGCAGGAATGGAGTTGCCAGGGAGTAAAACACAGAGACACAGCTCCAGCCTTCCTTGGGTCTAGGTTTAACAAGGGCCTTTCAAAATCCCACGAGTGCTTTTAAAACTCTTAGTGCACGAACCCCTTTGGTCTGGAGGTCGGCATGGCAGGGGCCATAGGCTCATTTTCCAGTGTATCTAGTACAGATTTATCTGACAGAAAAAAAAAAAGCAGAATCATCAGCTGAGCAGAAAACAAAAATTCATAGATGCCTGCATCAAGATCTCCTGAGACTTGGGCCCGTTATATTACCATCTCAAATAAAGCAAAGCAGTATTAAATTTTCAGTTGGGCATTGCTTGGTTTATAAATCCAATCACGTTGCAAGCAAAACCAAGCTAGATTCAAGTAAGGACAGCACTATGATCTTATTACAACGCTGTGCAGTTCAAAGCAGTGGTATATAGACATATAACTCACTAAAATAAGCAAGCTTGTGTTTTCTTTCCTTAATTTAACATTTCTGCCATCAATTACTCTTACATGAGCCCTCTGTTTCTGGGAATACCACTTCACACGGACCTTGCCTGGAGGAGTTGGGGGTGGCTCTAACAGCTAACTCAATGCTGCTAATCAGTATATTGCTTATATGCCCTTGAAATTATGGTAATGGTGGTTCTTAACTCACAATATTTACACAATATTTATTTTTTTACTTGGGAGGAAATGCATTGGAAATTTTACATTAGGCATGGGATGCAGTGCTGCTCTGTACTGAACGGCTGAAGCTCAGACAGCTACATTTTGCACTTAAATAGGCCACTCTTGGATTCCTTTACATATTAATTAGAGGACCATGTTTAGTATTTTCAAGAAAAGTCATTAAATATGCCATGCACAAGGGCCCTTCCCATCCTCCATAGCTGCATCCAGCTCTGCTGTAAAGCAAAGGTACAGGGAAACCCTTGTTACACCAGGTGCTAGAAATCATCATCAGAAATTTTTCGCCCAACCTTATTATTTACAGTGGCCAAACTGCTTTTAACTGCTTTTTATTTCCCATAAAAGTGAGACAGAGCTGACTACGGCACACAAATTTTGCATCTTAAATTAAGCGTATTTGCAAGGTCAACAAAGATTTAGTTTCTAGTCAAGAGAGAGTGGTACAGTCAACATGGTCATCAAAGTTCCCCCTCGAGTCAATGGAGAGTCAACAAGTGCATCTAGAGAGTGATTCACCTCCTCTTCTGGACATCTACATCTACGGCATGAATCACACATCTGAATTTCTCTGCAGACAGCCGTTAAACCAGCATAACTACTTTAAACCAAACATGGGCCTTTTAGGAAACTAGAGCTGGATGAGATGAAACCACCCCGAAAATCTGTACTGAATTTCAAAAGAGAATTTAAATTGTTTATTTAGTGACTGAGAACAGTCTTCCCTGTCAAACATCCTGGATAGGGTTCATTATACTCGCTGTTACTGAGTTCTGTGATAAATAAGTCAGGACCATAAAACTGAAGGGGACCTGAAGGGCCCAGCGTTGGGCTAAATCCGTCAACCATTGTCCACTGGGCAAACAAGGGATGCCTTTTATTTGTTTTAAGCTGAACTCCTACTAAATGTCTCCTTGTTCTGTTACTGTGGGATTAAGTGGCTAATGGTCTGCATTCACCATATCCCTCATCTCCACGATACAACACAGCTAACCTACCCACACTCTCCCCTTCTCTATGTTGAACACTCTTAGACCTTTGCTGTGCTTCCTTGTAAGGCAGCTGCTCCATCTCCATGATTATTTCAGTTGTCCTTCTCTGGACTTTCTCCAGTTTCTGAGATGCAGAGACCACAACAGCACCAGCTACCCCATAAGTAGGCCCACCAGGTTTTATATGGCAGCAAAATGATCTGCTGTCCTGGTTTCAGCTGGGATGGAATTAACTTTCTTCCCAGCAGCTGGTGTGAGGCTGTGTTTGGGTTTGTGCTGAGGAGAAGCTGATCACACACTGATAGGCAGAGCTGCTGCCAGGACAGTCAAGGACTTTCCAGCTTCTCTGCTGTGCCCGTGTCTGCAGGGGCAGGAGGAGCTGGGAGGGAGCACAGCCCCAGTGACCAGCCCAGGATTTGACCTCAGGTTTAGGACTGAGACCCAAACTGGCCCATGGTCTGTTCCATTCCATGCACAGCATGCCTAGGATAGAGGTGAGGCTCTGTCTGGAAGTTCCCTCTTTTGCTCTGGGTTGTTTCCCTCTGGGTCACCCCTCTCTCAGGTTTGTCTCGGTCTCTTGGACACATAGGTTCTTATCTCTGTTCCAGGATTGTGGTTTTGGGACTCTCCCTACTCTGAGATCATTAGCTGGGAACAGGCTGAGCTTTGGTCATGGGGTGGTGAGCAGTGTCACTGTGTATCACTCAGATGCATATTTGTATATATTACTATCGTCATTGTTTCCAATATTATTGTAGTTTAGTTATTAAATTGTTCTTATCTCAACCCATGAGTCTCTTTTCCCTTCACCCCTTTAATTTCTTCCCCTGTCCTCAAGAGGTGGGGAGAAGGGTGAGCAAGTGGTTGTTGTGGGTTTGGCTGCCAGCCATGATCAAAACTATGACATCTTCTATGTGCCAGTCCCAATGATGATACCCAACGTTGTGTTGGCTTATTTGGCACAGCCAAAACATCCCCTATTATTTCCCTGTGGGAATCAAACACCAAGCATATTATCATTACAATAAAAAACAGTGTATATTGAGCAGATTTGGAGGAGATATAATTCTTAAGCTTATTCTCCTCAGACTTAGTGCCTTGCTGAGCTTCTGGCTTCTGTGAAAAACTCTTGATATATTTAGTTTCCACATAGTGAGTACTACCACAACTTCATTAACACAGTGATGCCTAGTTTGGGTTCTTTAATACTTCCCCATGCAAATACAGCTGCATGGTACAGATAACTTTCTTCTATAGATATTCATATTTGCAGTTATCATTCCTCTGGCCCGAGCAGACAAATTTCAGAACCTTAAAATAAACTGATAAATGAAGTATATAAATTACTGCGTGATTATTTTTACTCCTTCCCTTTTCTTTTTTTATTACAATGAAGTTATAGTTAATCAAGTATACTCAATCCTGCAAAGTGCACAAACCCTAAGACAGCCTTTGTAATGAGCTTCTTGCCCAAGGCGCCGTGTATCTTTGCTTGACTTTAGTAAGAATTTTTACTCTATCTGTCATTAGGGAAATATAACCTAGTTGAATTGTGAGTATAAAATTGATTGGAAAATCCCTGAAAAGAAAGTGCTCTTAAAATGGTTCAAAACTGTGTTGGATGGAAGAGCACATTGAGTGGTCAACTGTCAGAAGACAAGGACGTCTTGAAAGGTGTTCCCCAAGTTAGGTCTTAGGCTATTCTGTATTTTCAACAGTTATCTGGATGCCAGTTGTAGACAATCTTTACTGCATTTGCAGAAGATGAAGCCAGCAGAGACCATGCATATTAGAGGGCAAGACGGGAATAAAAAGTGACCTCAATACACTGTACAAAAAATATTAGGATGCAATTTAAGGAATAAGTGCAAGTCTTCTATGTAGACAGAATAAACCAGCCTACCTGTGAAACGGAGTAGTCTCATCACTGATTAGACAGCTGTTCTTCCAAAAACAAACCAAAGTTTGCATGCAGAAGACCAACTGGCAATGTCACGCATTAAAAAAAAAGTAAATCTAATTCTGAAATGTATAAAACACGCAAAACAATCCTTGTTTTATGCTGTGACAATAAAGCCATGGATAGGATGCTGTGCCCAGTTGTCAGCACCACACATTAAGAAAAACATGTAACAGTGGAAGACAGTTCACAGGAAAGCAATGAGAATGATGAGGGGGTCTAGAAAACATGATCTAAAAGGAAACTTGCATAACTTGAGACTGTCTGAAGAATGATGATGGAGAAGAGGACAAGATAACAATGTTCATCAGTGGTAGAAGTAGAGCTGATTGTGCCTAGATGACCCCTGACATTTGCTTCCAGCACTAGAGTCTAGGGATTGTTAAGGATCGTGTTCTTCCTCTTCATTTTCTAGACCCACAGCCCATCAAGCTGCAAACAGTTCTCTACCCTATAACTTGTAGTCAGAGAAAGTACTTCTGTATTATCGTTAGCTCTTATTTGCCATCTAACCCACGTCCAGGCAGTCTCAGAGTCTGACTGATTTTTTTTGTACCAATTATAACTTCTTTAGCCGAGAGAAAGTGCTTGGCCTTCAGTTTTAAAGGGGTCTGTGACTGTACTGATGTCAAAGACTAGATGAAAAAATGCACATTTTGCATAACATAATGGCACTGTTGCTGTAAAAATCAGACAAAAACTCTACT
Source organism: Pterocles orientalis (assembly GCA_011057875.1). Classification (NCBI taxonomy): domain Eukaryota; kingdom Metazoa; phylum Chordata; class Aves; order Pterocliformes; family Pteroclidae; genus Pterocles; species Pterocles orientalis. The sequence goes on from WKFP01014226.1 coordinate 97,276, forward strand.
TAATATCATAGAATCATAGAATCACAGAATGGTTTGGGTTGGAAGGGACCTTAAAGATCATTGAGCTCCAACCCCCCCTGCCATGGGCAGGGACACCTCCCACTAGCCCAGGTTGCTCAAAGCCTCATCCAGCCTGGCCTTGAACCCCTCCAGGGATGGGGCATCCACAGCTTCTCTGGGCAACCTGTTCCAGTGCCTCACCTGATGGTTGTAGTGGAAGACCACCATTAGAAATCTTTCTGCTCTGTGACATAAGGCAGCTTTCAACGTCTTTAGTTTTATGAGTGGAGTAGATGCTCATGTTTAGGAAGGCACAGTTCAATGCCTTCCTTTAGTTCTGTGAAGGCACAGTTAATCACAGCTGTACAAATTTTGTTGAGTCAGCTCTGAATTCACCACCTCATAGGAAGCTGTTGTAGATCTTCCAAGAACTGGAACTAAATACTATGCCATAGAAATAAATGTCAACAGTTGCTTTCTGTTCTTAGACAATCTTAATCTAGTGTCTTTTTCCTTGGGAGTGAAAAAAAACTTCTGGACTGTACAGATTTTGAGGATTCCTTATAGAAGCTCAGAAAGAACTTCTAAATGCAAATACTAGTGGTATGAAATATTTAGAAAAGTTCTTCAGCTATAGTAACTCTGAGGTTTCTAAATCTAACCACTAACCAAGAAATGTCAGTGTATGAGTGAGAAAGTTGGTGTGGTCCCTCAGGAAGGAAGCACAGAGTGAGAAAATGAAATGCTAAACGTAGGAGGTTAAGGATGCATTTTTCATCAGCCAGGCTAAAGAAACAGAAGATAATGTGAGTTGTTTGTCCTTGAGCATAAATTATTAAAGCTGACCCTTTTATCCACTGCAGAATAAGGGTTCATGCCTTGTTTTTTGCTCCTAATGAGGCTCAGAATATTTTTACAACATCTTTTCCATGAGTCTCCAAGCCTCTTCTTACAGTATCAAGAACAATCCTTCAGCTTATTGTTGAAGAAACTTAGGCTGACATAATTTTTAAATTATTTGGGACATAATTTTAAAATTACAATTTCCTGTGGTTGCTCTGAGATTTTCTCGGTAGCGTGTTTTTCTAATGTACATTCAACTATTCTCAAATACTACTGTAACGTCAGCATTCAAGGACTTGTAGATGAAGGCAATCTAAAATGGGGCAATTAAGAACTGGTCTGGCTAATGAAGGAGTACTAGTGTGAGTAAACGGAGATGTATCCGAAGAGAGAAAATTATGGGTGAAATATTAAATAAATAGGTAACTGGCAGGTATCCTTTCCATTGGGTTAGATTCCCGTGACCCATTTTGTTACTGTTACCCTAATACTGTTCTCATGGACTGAGCGCTATTCGTGTAGTGGAGAAAGGTGGGGTTGGGATGGAGACCTTGGGATTAGCAAAAGACCATGAGATGATGGATGTTTGAGGTGCAAAGCTCTGAGTAACCCAACTGGCTTGTTGAGGATTTCAGAGCAAACCATCTCTTTCTCTAGAGGGAAGCTTGGCTGCCAGACAAGAAAACACTTTGGGATCAACAAGGTGGTTTTCACTTTTTCTCCCTTAATAGTAGATGTTGGTGTAGATGCAGACTTTCGAGCGAGTCACCCACCTGCCATTGCCGTCCACAGAGAGGAGCAGGCGCAACTCAGACGACCTATTTTATATGTCTGCATTTGGGTGTGATGAACGGCACCGCAGAAGTGTCTGCTTCTCCACACCGGTTACAAACAAGCTGAATACCCAGACACTGCAGACATCACATTTGGTCTGAGGATACCCACCAAACCTTCCCACCTGGCTTTCGACTGTCACAAAATCCATCTCCTGTAATTATCAGCGATTATTGCCCTGCATTGCCTTCGTGTCTATGGCTGTCTCCCAGCGCTTAGGAACCTTGGCAAAAATACACTCCCTACCATCAGATTTATTCCTTTCACTTGGAGGAGCTAGCATGCTTGTGAAATGTCTGGGATCCAGACCCTATCACCATATCTTCAGCTCTTGCTGTGTTGTGCCCAGGTTATAAATCCTGGAGCACAGCAGCTGTTGCAGTTTTACACAACACTGTTCACCCCATCTCCCAGGGATGGGGGACAGAATTAAAGGGGTGAAGGGAAAAGAGACTCGTGGGTTGAGACAAGAAGAACTTAATAACTAAACTACAATAATATTGGAAACAATGATGATAGTAATATATACAAATACACAAATGAGTGATACACAGTGATGCTGTTCACCACCCGATGACCAAGGCTCAGCCCATTCCCAGCTAATGACCCTGGAGCAGGGAGAGTCCTGAAACCGCAATCCCAAAATGAAGATAAGAACCTGAGTGTCTAAGAGACCAAGATGATCCTGAGAGAGGGGAGACCCAAAGGGAGACAACTCAGAGCAAGAGAGGGAACTTCCAGACAGAGCCTCACCTCTATCCTGGGCATGCTTTGCATGGGATGGAACAGACCATGGGCCAGTTTGGGTCTCAGTCCTAACCCTGAGGTCGAATCCTGGGCTGGTTACTGGGGCTGTGCTCCCTCCCAGCTCCTCCTGCCCCTGCAGACACGGGCACAGCAGAGAAGCTGGAAAGTCCTTGACCGTCCTGGCAGCAGCTCTGCCCATCAGTGTGTGATCAGCTTCTCCTCAGCACAAACCCAGCACAGCCTCACACCAGCTGCTGGGAAGAGAGTGAACTCTGTCCCAGCTGAAACAAGGACAGCAGGTTTTTGGGGCTGAGCTTTGGGCAACTTCACTCTTGAAGGTGAATGCAATTAGAGGTGAAAGCAACGGACTGCAGATGACAAATCTGCAGTATTGAGAATTCCAAGATGTCCACACCAGTCCTCATGCTTGTGCTGTTCAGGGTCTCTGATGGTCTGTGCCTCTGATGATTGAGAGGAGAAGGAAGGAGAAAGGTGTCCTAGACAGGATCAAGCTGATTGTAAAACATGCTAATGAAGTGCAGCAGTTATTTCCATAAAGCAGCTCACATTTCATGCCCTGTAGCTGTTCTTCCAAAGAAAACAGCAGCTATTTATCAGGCTGTTCAACAGAAGTACACTTACCCCGAGGAAGTTCTTCTCTGACCCTCATAAACTGAACTGTCCACACTTTATAGCCAGGCTCTATTTCATCACCTGCATCCATCCAGCCAAAGGAACTGCCTGGTGGTTGGCTTTGGAGTTTGCAGAGGACTCACTCTTGTGGAGCAAGTAGCCTTAAACTTTCTCCCCAAGCCCAGGACAAAGCTCATTGTAACTGGAGAGCATTTAGTGCTGAAAAAGGTCCTTGCCCCAAGACTCCAAGCTTGGACAGCGAGTGCAATCAACTTTGAATCTCATTGAATTTCCCAAATGCACAAGAAATGTGCAAACTTTGCTGCAGACCACTTTCGTCCAGCAGAATCGCATCACATGTGGGATGGTCTCATGCTTCCAAAGGGTATGGCGACACTTGCTACAGGCAAAAAATTGGATGGAAAAGCAACACGTGCAATCTCTCATATTTCTTCTGTACATAAAGGTACTCTCTTCTCTATTGATACCATTTCCTTATCTACTGATAACATTTCCTCATCTGGAGTGTTTGACTTGCAACTGTAACTTTTTTTTTAATGTAGGAAATTATCCAAAATATCTTTTCTTTCAAAGTAGAAGAAAGAAGTCTCTGAAAGCGCGGATTGTGGTGGCAGTGGTTCACATGGCTTCATGGTACATGGAGGCTGATGTCACTTGTGTGGGAGCAGTGAAGAGAGAACAAGTTTTCCCAGGGCTGATATACCTCGTATCAGTCAGATTCTAACTGCCCCTTGCTCAGATGCCCTCATGACCATCTTCATTGCATCTGTTACCTGCACGATACAAAGAGTAGCACTCAAAAAAAAAAAAAATCCCATTAGCTGTTTTCATGGTGAGCAAGTGGAAAACCCAAAATATTTGATATGACTAATAAAAGCCAGCCACTGAGCCTCCTCAATTTGGAGTGTTTTGTCAGCCTATTTAAAGTCAGAAGAGGAAAGTAGTCCAGATGCCGTGCCAGATACGTGCAGCTCAGATGCTATAGAAAGAACAGATAAAGGATAACATGAAAATATAAAGTGTTATAGGATAGTATCGATCTGCTTGACTGTTTAGTGTTCAAACCATGTCCACCAAAATGATCATATCTGTATCATCTCTCCTAAGTGGCATTAAGAAGATTAAGAAACCAAAGATTTACATGAAGACACTAAAATGAATGTTTTCTTTCCCAGTTCTTGGCCCAGACATTATTATGTGTGACAATGTGACAGAGTCCACTGGAGCCTTTCTGCTGTGTCTTTAATGGGCACTGCTCTAGAGCTTTGCTAAATCAACCGCAGAGGGTGGGCAGAGAAGAAAAGATGGTGAAAACAGACAAGTGCCGAGGATATAGCGTGCTTCAGCTCTGCACAAACCCAGCACCCTCTTCTCGCTGGCTCAGCATGGCCAGCAATGCCAGTCAGCATCATCATATGGTATAATTTTGAGCAGGAGAAACTTAGAAGAAAAAAATTCTCCTTTGGGTTTCAGGAGGGAGGAGGTAACTGCTCCTGTTGTAAAGCAATTGGGTTTGCACTCTGGTTGCTGTGGCATCCCAAATGGCCCTGCACAGCCAAACCTCAGCTTCTCACGTTCCCCAAAATGTGACATTGTTGGAGCAGAGCTGCTGGTACTGACTCATTGCCATGAGCATCACCACAAGCTCCACAGTGGGATGGCCTGGCTCTGCCCTTAGAAGGCTCCATCCAGGCAACGTCCAGCTCCACGGTGGGCCTTGAAAATGAGAAATCATTATCAACGAATGTAACCGAGAAACCAGATAAGCTAAGAGAGGAAGAGCTTCATGAGAAGGACCTGCTGCTGAAGGCAACAAGCATCAAAATTGAGTCCAGAGGAGGTGGCTCGGAGCACCTCATCCTAATTTTGGCTCTTCCACTAACTCCAAATGTGGCCTGGGGATGTCACTTCCCTACCTTCCCTCCTGTCCAGTACCTGTAAGCTGTTGGTAACAATACATTGTTGAGAACAATCTTGATTGTAACTGCAGAGATGTCTCCACATTCTTCTGCTTAATGTCTTGCAGTCTTTGAACAAAGACAGTACTTTAAAAGTCTTCATTCGGAGCATCACCTCCTAATTCTGAATAGTTAGAAAACAACTGAGCAGAAGCTTAGTCAAAAAGTTTTCTACCTTATATTTAAAGAGAGAAGAGCTTCATTTGTTTTTGCTTCAGGAAGCTCTCCACACCAACGGAGAAGAAAGTCCCTTTCTAAAATAACAAGAAGTTCATTAGCACTTCTTGTACTTTTTTAAGGTCACCATTATAGATATTTTTGATAACACATCCTTTTACGTGCATGTGGTCTGCTCTGACGGCGGAGATAATGCTGTTTACAACGCTGTTACCTGAAGAGTGGGCTTTTTTTTTTTTTCAGGTATCTTCCTTGTTTTTCAGGAACAGAAGGATGGACAATGTTCACACGGGGCCATTGGTCGCTTATGGTTAAAGTCTTGGTTTTACATAAATTGGAAAGAGTGGAGAAGCAAAAACACGAGACACATTTTCATATTTAAAAAAAGCTCATCATTCAGTTTTCTTCATTTGCCTCCCATGATGGCGTGGGACCAGATCATTATGGACTTTAGGGTACCCTGTCTCTGGCTACAGTGCTTTTTCTTAACAAACACAGGAGTTGACAGCTGGGCTAGATTACCCATTGATACTGAACCTGGGCTAGTGGGACATGTCCCTGCCCATGGCAGGGGGGTTGGAACTCAACGATCTTTAAGGTCCCTTCCAACCCAAACCAGAATTCATGATTCTATGAATTATACTACAATTGTATAAGACGCCTTACCTGATCTTATATGTCCATATATCAAATATACAGTCCTACTCTCGTACAGGAAGTGTCATTGCTAAACAACAGGAAAAAGCTGCCCGAGCCTTGCTGAAGGTCTGAATCCTAAACCAGAGTAGTAACATTTAGAACAGACGGGTTTGTTCCCAACATCAAGGACGAGTCTGTTCTTGTCTGTGCCAAGCACCCCTGTGACAGAGACGATCTTTACGGGTTGATGTGTAAGTCCTGCAGGACTCTCCAAGTCATCTAGGACTGCTTCAAACAAGCAGTCCTTCATTCAATAGATTCTGAATATCACAGCTTCATCTTAGCTTCAAAAATTCACCTCAACGCTTGGGCATACCTTAGGGCAAATGATATTGCACATTTCTCATATGGGAAGAAAGCCATAGAAAAAAACCCGATCAGAACATGGCACAGCACAAAAGACTGTACACAAGGCAAAGAAGTTGAACTTCTGTGGCAATCCCTTGCACAGACATTGTGATACTTTTCAGAAGAGCAATGTTAAAATTATGTGAAGTCACCAGCTTGGGTGATACGTCCCATAACTGGAGACCAGTAATTCCATAAGGAGACCTGACTCCAGCAAAGGGCCACAAGGATGATGAAGGGACTGGAGCATCTCACACATGAGGAAAGACTGAGAGAGCTGGGGCTGTTCAGCCTGGAGAAGAGAAGGCTCGGGGGAGTGATAGCAATATCTAGATCTGAAGGAAGGGTGCAAAGACAACAGATCCAGGCTCTGTTCAGTGGTGCCCAATGAGGATCAGAGGCAATGGGCACAAACTGACACATCTGAACACCAGGAACCACATTTTCAATGTGAAGGTGATTGAGAGATGGAACAGGTTGCCCAAGGGGGTTGTAAAGTTTCCATCCTTGCAGATCTTAAAAAGCTGTCAAGACAGCCTAGGGTAACTGGATCTAGGTGGCCCTGCTTGAGTAGCTGGTTGGACAAGATGACCTCCAGAGATCCCTTCCAACCTCAACCATTCTGTGAAATAACAACGGTTGGGCTTGCACTGGGGTGTTGGATCGTGTCATATCAGTATTGCTATGTGGGATGTAGGCTGAGGATCAGAAATGGGGGGACTCTTTAGGTGGCCTACACCTTTTAGATACCTGGGTAAAATAATCTGGCAGGATATTTTAGGATAGTCATTTGAAGTGTTCAGGCTTTCCATGTAGTCACTAGCAAGAATTGAGAGTGCTCCTAGAGCAATTCAGGGAGTTCAAGGGAAATATCTAGCTCTCTCCATTGACCTAACAGGTCTTATCTGGACATCTGACATGGTGCTCCTCTATGGAGAACAAGGTGTCACCTGAAAATAGGAAACTCACTGGGGTGAGGTAAGCAGATGGCTGATTCAGGGAACACAGCAGGTGCCTTCATCCACTTGCATTTTATACTGCTCATGCCATTTCTGAGCTAAACAACTAATGGAGGAGGAGGAGAAGAACTTCTTTTGCACAACTTCCCAGTGATCAGAGCACTTAGTAATCCAGAGCAAGCCTGGATGCTAAGTCCTCTCCTTTGTCTCACCTCTCTGTAGAATTATAGCAAGTAACAAAGCCACAGGAATAATCCCAGGCTCATAGAATAATTCAGATTAGAAAGGACGGGTCCGACCTCCTGCTTAAACTAAAGCTGGTTAGAAGATCCCACCTGGGTTTATTCAGGTGGGTCTTGAAAACCTCCAAGGACGCAGACTGCACAATCCTGTTGCTCTCCACGAGCATCTTGGTGCCCATCAACGTGCTCTGAACCCCAACAAATCCTGGTTATGCCAAGACTGTTGTGATGGCCATCTACAGGAGCTCAGCGTGTTCTCTTTGAACCTTAAGGTCTTGGGTTCAGGTGGTTTGGACTGAAAACTGTTGTTCACAAGAATTTGATATAAATCTGCAGCAAGCGGAAGGGTAACCTTACCTATCTGTAAATCATCAGTACAGATGCATTTTCAGAGTGATATCGTGTTGCTCAGTAACAACCCGCAGTTCTTAGAATTTAATCTCAAATCCAGAATTGTATTTCAGTTCAAAAAACGTACCCGTAAATTTGGGGGGAGTTTTCATTCAGATGTTTCAACTGATGTTGAAAATTGCTGGCTGAGACTCCCTTTGTTTTTGAGTACTCGAGATATTTTCATTTGCGGAGAATAAATGTCCAGAATCCTCCAAGCGGTCTCAAGTTGGGCTCCCAAAAACCATAGGAAATGCATTAGTGTCACTATTAAACCTGCAGTAGATTTAAGCAATATTTTAGGATGGAAAATCAAACGGACTAAATTATTCTAAAAGGGAATCAGCACTTCTGCA
>WKFP01014226.1:110590-134376 GCA_011057875.1 Pterocles orientalis
AAAAAGAGGAAAAAAGAAGAAAGAGAAAAAAAAAAAAAAGAAAGAAAAAGAAAAAAAGAAAAAAAGAAAAAAAAAGTCCAGAAAGGTTTGAAGGTGCTGCCAGGGCCACCACGAAAAAATATGTGGTGTGCGGCGAGATTGATTCTCCACTTGGGACCTCCACTATTGGCTGGAAACCACCGTCTGCTGGGATTTAACCACTTTTTAACGCGATCAACACTTCTCTGAGCAGCCCTGATGTTTTGCTTTTGTGCCACACTGTGGTCCCCATCATTTCTGATCCGCGTGGGTGGCAACCGCTCCGCTCTCCTGAGCTCCAGTGGTTTTACGGGAGTTCCTGCAGCCAGGATTGTCACCCCAAAAAAACCTCCAGCTGGGTTGCGACGCACTGCCCTCTAATGCTGTTTTGGCATATTAGCAAGAGATCTGTAATACTTTGTAGAAATTATGCAAATCCAGTAAAAACTGCTATCAAAGCTTAAGGGAAATTATATGAAATGAGGCATTTAAAAGCTGCTTTTTATTTTTTTTTCTCCAGTATTTCTTCCTTTTATATTTTCTTACAGATCACCATCAGGGAGAAAACTGAGAATTCCCTATTTACCTTTTCTATCCCATTTTGGATGCTAGATGCTTTCAGGGTCCCCTTTAGCTGTCTATTTTCAGTCAAAACATCTGAATTCTTTATGGTTTTGCTTTGCGCTGCTGCTTCTTAGATGCGATGAGATGCCCAGGAGTGCAGATCGCCACTCAAAGGTGCATCTAAATGTTGGATTTATATTGAATGTTTTCTGCTTTTTTTTTAACAAGTTAATGCTTCCTAGCAGCCTCTTTGCTTTCTTGCCTCCTCCAGAGCACTGAGTAGGCATTTCTAGAAAATTATCCGCCGTGAATGCTGCATCTCTTTCCTTAATGGAAGCAGCTGATTTAGAGCCTGCCGCTGTGTGTGTTTTGTTAGTGCTATTTTCTCTTGCGTGCATTGCTTTGCATTCATTAACGCTGGGTCCCATCTGCCATCTCATCACCCAACCAGCGTTGTGCCATCCTTCTGTAACTTTTTTTGCTTTCAGGTTTTGGCTGATTACTCGGAATAATTTGGGCTCCACGGCAAATTTTATCACCTTGGCTCTTCACCGTTTTGCTCGTCGGTGAGATCTGGGGTCCCAACTAAGGCTGGTTGCACTTCTCACAGTATAAAAATCCATTTATTCACAGTTTTTTGGTCTTGCTTGCAACCCCATCTCCATAATCTTCCTCTCCTCTCCCAGGAGCTCAGAAGACCCAGCTGCATCAAAATCTTCTCAAATTGCCAAGAAAATTGCTAAGTTGGGAGAAAGAGCTTCAAGAAAAGGTACAGAGCAGAGCCAGGAGATATAAGAAAGGCAGGAACAAAGGTAGGACTGCTGAGACAATGATCAATAGTGGGATTCAAGAGGAAAAACGCCAACATGGAAAGAGATTTAAAATCCTAAAGGAAAAAAAAAAAAGCTCGTTGAAAGATTTCAGCATCATGGAGGGGCTGTTGGAGGGTGCAGAGCCAGCCAGTGCTTCCCGACCTTTGCAGATCCAGCTGAAAAAGAGATTTCAGCCACAGTTACTACCGACCTCCAGGACACGTAGTGCTGGGGATGACCCCACAAATGTCTCCCCCATTTCCAGTCAGTCTGGGATCTCTAGGCTTGGCAGCTGGGTGAGATTTCTCTACCTGCTGGTAGCCTTTTGCAATTCAGTAAGATGGATTTTGTTGGCTTCTTTGCTCCTATAGGGTTGTGTACAAGTATATTGGGGTTATTATTACAAACAGTGATGGATTGATTTTGATCCACACCTAATGCACGTCCCAGACTTAACCTAGAGCTTCTTCTTGTGAATTATCTGATTCATTGCTTTAATAGGGAGTTATTTATGGGTCTAATAATTTAGCCTTTACCCTCCCTGTTGTGACTTGTTCCTAGGAGGAACCAAAATCTCCCACTATTACTGTGTTCTCCACCTTTGCAGACTCCAATCTCTTTTTAGTTTTTCCCGATGACTGTCGTGCTGTGATACTGCTCTGCAACACTTCAACCCACAGTGATTTCTATCAGTGCCTTTTGATGAAACCAACTATTTGATTCCTTCCTTCAACAGAGGACACCAGTTCTTTTCTCGATGAGATTCTGCTACTGTAAAATTAGTATTCAAGTCTCCTGCTGATTTCCTTTCTTCCACAAAGTTACAGATACGTGAATTATATCAGTCCTTCCTTTAAAAATGCAGGCATTGCTAGGGCAACAAACCAGAGGAAGATCCTCCATAAAGTCAAGAAAATTTATATTTAAGAAGCTTTTGCTGTTATTATGAAAATATACCCATCTATAAATGCACTGCCTAGAAAGATTGCCTTAGTAGAAAGTAGCGTAACTAGGAGGGGTAGAGTCTAGTATAGTCCACAACTTGAAATCAGATCTTTTTAAAGTAGTGGCTTTACTTACTTGTTCCATTTTTTCAGCTAACTGTGGGGAAATAAATTTTATAGTAGCACAGTCGAAAGCAATGCTGGAGATAAGGGCTTTCTGATTAATACAGAGCTAGTGCTTGTAGTGTTTTGAGGCTGAAGTGACAATGCTCTCTGCTTTGGGGGTGCAGGTTGTGCTTGGCTTTGCAGATAGCGTTGCATTTTTATTTGCACCACTTTATCATGTGGTGCGAGTGGCCATAATCCTTAGAAATCTCATCTGATTTGACTTGGTACAAGCTGGAGATACATCACAAACAAAAAGGAAAATCCATTCTTGCTGCTGTCAAAAAGAAGACTCCGAATAATTAGTGCAAGACTTTGGGGTGAGCTACCTGGAAAAGATGGGAAATTGATGTGGTGGGGTAAAATCCAGGCTCAGACATATACAGAATTTTAGGGATTGTTTTGGAAAACAGAAATTATTTCTGCAGCTAGATGATCAGAGAAATCAATGGATCCAAGCCCAAATGACATAATGTTGTAAATACTTCTAATAGCCAAATACTTTGCAATCACACAACTACCTGGTGTCCTCAGAGTTAGCAGGAGTGATGGCACAGTGAAATGGTAACGAACATGCACTTGATGGGAAATAAGCACAAGTTTTCTTTTTTTCCTAACTTTTTCACTACAGCTGTGTTGTCACATTGTCTCCATTTTTTTCCCCAAAATTAAGGTGCGCTTTGTAATTGGAAATGCTGAATGCACAAGGAGACCAACTGACAGATTACTCATTGAATAAACTCCCACAGATTTCCTAAGGAGTTAGAAATACAGTACAAAGGACTGTGATATAGAGAGAAAATACAGTGATGGGCACAAACACAGCCCTGCCCTCTGCCGATCGAATTCCTAAATTTGCTTCAAACTCCAGCACAGCTCCAACTAAACAAGGGTCAGTGGCAGCTCATCATATTGCAGCGACATACCTCTGCACTTGACTCTGCTTCCCAAAAACCTCCCAATGCAGCTATAACGATTATTTCTTCTCCTCAGCAGCCACACGGGCTCTTAAACCTGAAAAACCCTGATGACTCTTAATGATTGCTCATATTCTGAGTTCAGAGCTAACGTGGGGTTTAGGTGTTGCTGTTGCCGCTGGGATTTGAAGTGGTTGTGTTTATGTGAGCTGTACAGAATATCTGAGAGTATTTGCTGTTTGGAATTAAACCATCCTGCCAAAATAAAGTTTATTTTGTGTTTGTTGATGTTTGTCTCTATTTCCACGGTTTCACACGCCTTCTTCAGAAGGTTCATTACAGGGACCTGCTGAACACTGCGTGATTGTGAGATGAGTGACTCCCATCTCATTCAGCTCAACTGGAAACTCCTCCAGAGTGGGTCTGGGATCCATCGCCACCGCACAGGACTCAAAACTCTGGGATTATCCGAATCGTGGGGAGACCCCAGACTCTATCAGCATCGCATTGCAGGACCCCCAAGGAACATCAGGGACTTGGATTCCCAGCGTAAGAAGGGAAATAAAGCTCAGAGCACCAATTACACTGGATGTCCACTGTAAAACCCAAAAGGAATTCGGGTTTCCTTGGGATGCAGGAAGCCAGGAGCCCAAATGTCACACTTGTGATGAGAAATCGTGTGTGCAACGAGCTGCACTTGCAGAATTCATCCCCGTATCCCGCTTTGCTGCACCCTGCCCTCTCCTGCCTGCTGAAACAACATGCTGGGAAGCCTGAGGTGCAGGAGTCCTGAGGGCTAGGAAGCCTGAGGGCTAGGAAGCCTGAAGTAAAGGTTAAAAAAGGGCTCAGCGGTGGGTCTGGCACCTTCCTCGGGGCTGCAAGCACAGGGGGAGGTCAGGAATCCCAACGGTGCCTCCATCCCCTCCTTTCCGGGATCACGGCACCTTCCCCCAGCCCCTAGTTCCCCCCAACCTCCCCTCCTGGGAGGGGCAGGATGCGGGGCCCCCTCCCCAGTGCCATACTGGTGCGCACCGGGCGGAGCGGGAGGGGCGGGGTAGAGCGGAGTGCAGCGGTGCTGCGCGCTCCGCCCGCCGCCAGGGGGCGCTGCCGCAGCGCTCCTCGGCGCCCATTGGTCGAGCTGGGCGGGCGGGCGAAAATGCTCAGGCGCCCATTGGTAGAGAGGAGCTGGCGGGCGGAAGTGCGCAGGCACGGCTGCCGTAGAGGGTGGGACTTCCCGGCTGCCTCAGCGGCCGGCTCATGGCGGCGGCGCGGTGACGGGTGAGCGGCGGGCCCCGACCGGCCCAGTCTGCCCGGGGAGGCCGTCCTGGGCTGCGAGGGGGTGTGGGGAGGCAGGGCGGAGCGGGAGGTGGGCGGCTGGCCCCCACTGAGCGGCCCTGGCGGCGCGGCTGCTCCCCTCGGAGGGGTTTAGGCCTGTGTGGAGAGCGGGGGGGCGGTCAGGGCCCCTCAGCCCCCGCTGCGCGGCCTGTCTGCGCCCCGGGCCTCGGTGCGTTTCCTCTGCACGGGGGGCGGAAATAACAATCCCCTCTTGGTGTTGGCGTGGTTACGGCCCCTCCGCTTTGCTCCCTTGTGCCCACCCAGCTGTGGTGCACCCCCTCCCCTCCAGGCGTTGAGGAACAAAGTTCCCTGCGGTGGCAGCAGCCTCCTTCTTTCGATGGGCATAACGTACTCCAAGGGCATCGTAGCTGCACTGCTGCTGCCTAAACTTTACTCCCCTGTGGCAGGTGGGGCTTCTTGTAGTGCCTTGTCTTCCTCCTCTTCCCATATAGGTACCAATCCTTGTATCCAGGTGGTTCCTAGCCCCCAGTGAATGCAGCCTGCTCCGCTTTCTCATAGTGAATTGTGTTCTACCCTGGTTGTTCGTATTCCACTGTAGGATGGAATTGTGTTTTTTTAAAAATTTTGTTGAGTTTGCCATCTTTTAGAGTTGTAACATAGTTGTTGTGTGCTGCACCTGAGCCTTTTTGCACAGGGTGAAATGTATAGAAGTCATACCTGTAGCAACACCTATGTACCGGGCAGGTTCCCTCAAATATCTGTGGGATCAAGAGCTTGCTGATGGGTCTGTGAACTTTCACTGCAGATCATTAATCAGTCATGTTTGGTCCTGTAATAAATTAAGAAGTTAAAGGTTTTGAGTGGAGATAATGCAATCCAGGCCTCTCAGAGACTAAGTAATGAGCTTATGGGCTGTTCCACAGGTGGCAGAGCTCTCATTACATGCAAAATGTCTCTTCTTTACGTGTCAGATGCAATATCTGACTGAGTGATGCATTTCACGTCCTGTTATTGATGTTGTTATCTAGTTAATTGTATATATATCTGTGTGTGTGCGTTGTGTGTGTATGCTTAAGGAGGGGATTGGCATGTTGATGTTTGTGTGGATAGGTTTTTAAGATCAGCAGAGACAATAATTCCTTTCTGTTTGACTATAATACTTAACGTTGAATTTCTTTGTGAGCATCAAAATACCGGTGTGGACTACAGTGTAACTTTTTCAAAGCCTGAAATTATTTATATCTAATGCTACAAACATAATTTTAGGAAGTTTGCAATGCCTGTTACTGTTTGAACATTATTAATTACTGTTCAAACTGTTACTTTTATGCAGCCTTACTGTAGTCACGTGTATCTGCTACTAATGAGAAAAATGTTATTTTTAATTCTCTCTTTGAGAGAATTTGAAAAAAAAAAAGGTATACAGACTAGTAGCAAATAAGCCCTGAACACAGGTTTGTTATGTCATCTGGATTTTTTTCCTTTTGTCTTTTAGTTTTAAATTGAAGAGAAAATGTCACTTTACGATGACTTGGGAGTTGAGACCAGCGATTCTAAAACAGAAGGCTGGTCCAAAAATTTCAAACTACTGCAGTCTCAATTGCAAGTGAAGAAAGCAGCTCTCACACAAGCAAAGGTATAGTCCCTTTGTATTTTTCCTTTCTGTTATTAAAGCTTCTTTTGTGTTCGGAGAACTGAGGCAAGTTGATGACCCTAGATCACCGAATTGGAGAAATTATGCTGGGATTTGTCTATGAGTCTGTAGCGAGGAGTCTAGCAAAACTGAGGGGGGAAAATGCAAGATGCATGTTTCTTGAAGTCTGTTAGGGGGAGTCTTGCGAAATTATAACTGAATTAGGAACTGATGTGTGCCCTGCAAGCCTCAGATCTTCTAACTAGTAGAGCCAAAAGCTGATTTTCAAATCTAAGTTTGAAGGTAATGAGAATAAGCATTTTGGTTTTGTTTTTTTTTTAACGTAAGTGTCATACTGTGACTGATAGTTGGCAGTACTGACTGCTGGTCATTCTTGACATTTTATGTGAGTTATTTACATGTTTGCATCATTTTATGCTTGCCTTTAAAAGCCTTTCAGTGCTAAAGTGCAAATAGTTGGTGCATTAGAGATTTTTGCAGAACGTATTTCCACTGGACGTGAAAAGGGAAGGAGTGCAAGCTAATTTCTTGGTCTTAAACTCTAACAGAGCCATTTTCTCTTTCAATTGCTACAGTATTACACCTTTTTTCTTTACGCAGTGTTGATATTTTGGTTCAAGCAGGACCATGTGTGTTCTTTGTGGTGTGTAGGTTCTAGAGTGAGATTACTTACTTAAAAAAGAAGGAGCCTAGGTACCAAATACTTAAGTAGGCACAGCATTTTTTCACTGGAATTACTTCTGATTTAAGGTGCTGAAATTGAGGGCAGGATTTAGTTGATAGCTGGAACAACCTGCATGAATAAAATCTAAATGGCTACTATATTAAATATATTCTTTGTCTGTGTAACTGATATGCAATGTGTGCGTAGACTGTAATAGAAAAATAGAAGAGGCTTAGAAAATTCAGAGTTCACAATAGGTTAATGTATTTTGTCAGATTATAAAAAATATGAAGAACAGTAGATCTTCAGAAGAATTCTGAGCCCTTTCTTAAAAAAAAAAATCACGAGTCAAAGTCATTTGAAGAGATCATCTGGATTTTTAATGTGTGTTTCTGATCGTGGTCCAAACCTAGGACCATTTACCTGCCACTATTTGTTCTAGTGCATGCAGAAGCAAAGTCTGTTGTCACTCTCTTAAAGAAAAGTATGCACTGGTTTCACTGCAGCATCTGTTGAATATTGCGTCAGGTCTGTGTTTGTGTGGCAGGTTTTTAACCATAGTTGGCGAGCATCTGTTTCAGAACCAAGTGGGCTTTGCTGCCACTAAAATATGGCAAAAACTGAGTTATCCACATCAAGGTTTATTAGAAATGTGAAGAATTACTGTATGTTGATAAACTGAAGGGAAATGATGTATTGAGCTGTGCACGGTGAAGAATTTGAGACAGCAGTTTTTGTCCTTTTTAAAAAAATGGAGATACCAGCTTCAAGTATATAGAGCAAGCTGCTTTCTAGAAAACTATTTTATTATCTTTTTTAGATGTTTTGTGTTTGGTGATTATTTTTTTCAGAGTCAGAGAACAAAACAAACAACACTTGCTCCAGTGATTGACCTGAAACGAGGTAGCTCTTCTGATGAGAGACAGATTGTGGACACACCACCTCATGTGGCAGCTGGGCTAAAGGTAAGACCAAAGCAGCCAGAATTCCAGCTGTTAACAGATGTTTTGGAATTTGAGTTCTTTGACTGCAGTCTGTACTTTTATTTTTTCGTCATCTTTCCTAGTGGTCAAAGAAGTGATTATTTTCTGAAATTGATTTCCTCTGCTCAGAGGTTCTTTAATTAATGAATGTTTCAACTTTGTACAGATTTCCATGTGATACAACATGGAGTTACCAAGATTAATGTGCAGTTAAAATAAAGCAGTGTTCGTAGCATATTTCTCCTGTACAGCTTCAAAGTGCTTTGCAAGACAGCAGTTTTGTCAGCTGAACAGTGAATGTAATTGTGATTGCACCAGTGTTAGAACTGGATCTGTATAACAATCAACTTAAAAGAAAAGCCACCAAACCTTTTAAAATCAGTTTCTTGTGGTAAGGAATCAAAAGAAACTTTCTCCTTGAAACTTTTTCGAAGGTGATGGTTCTGAAATAGTTCTTTCAGATGAGAGGAGAACAGTGTGTGCACCTCTACTGGTATTATGTTAATAGCAAATGATGAAAAAGACTGATGAGGTTGTGTGGGAGGACTCCTTGCAGACAGTTGCAACAGTGAGATACTGTGATACTTCTAATAATGGATTAACAGGATTTGAAAAATTCTTGTCCACATTGATTTGCCGCTGCTTTGGTTTTGGCAGGGGGAGTGAGCAGGGATGATTCTTTCTTTGTGGACAATTTTGAGATAGTGAGAGACTGGGTGGAATGTTAGTTTTTAAGTAAAGCAAAGATTTCTTCTAGTGCTGGTGGGATTAGGAGATTACTTGCCATTATAGAAGTCAGGAATTGAGTTTTGTGTTGTTGAGGGTGAGAAGGAACTGTTAAAATCTTGGTGTCCAACGGAATGTTGTTTTCAGATCTCAGCTGAAAATCCTTCATTTTCTTTTTTAAGGATCCTGTACCTAGTGGGTTTTCTGCGGGAGATGTGTTGATTCCTTTGGCAGATGAGTATGATCCTATGTTCCCAAATGACTATGAAAAAGTGGTAAAACGTCAAAGAGAGGAACGGCAGAGGCAGCGTGAGCTGGAGAGGCAAAAAGAGATTGAAGAAAGAGAAAAGTAAGGCTTTTGTTTAAACTCATAACATACTGACAATTATGTAAAGAATAGCATCATCGATTTGTTTAGTTTTGGCCCTCTAAACAGTTTCATGGAAATTCCTCAAGGTTTCGTGACAGAAACTGTATTCCTGTAGAAACAGGCCAATGTTTTAATTAATATGTTTTAACGCTCTTTCTGAAATTGCCTAACAGTACAAAAATTATAAGATTTATTATATTTGCAGCCTCTCTGGCTGAAAGACATGTCAAGTTTTTCTACATTTACTTTATTTCAATAGTAGCAGCAGTCTTTGGGTACTTCATGCATCGTTATCAGATTTTGACCTTGCAGGTGTTATAGAGTATTTGTTGTCAGTATAACCTGACCACAGAAATACCTTTCAACGCTTTTATATACTGCAAGCTGATACGTGAATATATTTCAGTTTTAAAGATGCAGCTAGCACAGCCTTTGAGAGGCATAGTTGTATTTTCTTTTTAATATTTTGCATTCGGTTGAAGTAAGTTAATTGTGTGTTTATTAACTTTTTGTCTCTTGACAAAAGAAAATTTATTTTTAATTATCCTAATGCCCTTTCCCTGTAGTAAGAAATCTCTCAATCATATTAAAGAAGTTAAATGCAGATTCAGTGTCCTGTTAAAATAGGTGGTAAAACATCTGCCAGCAGGCAATAAGATTATATTTGCTCAGCTTCATGGTGATCTGAATGTGTAGAGATTTAGAAATTTTGTCTGGTTCCATAGTAGTGCTGTTTTTAGCATCCTGTAGTACAGTTTTGATGGCTATGCTGGGAATAAAATCTGATTTATGCCCCAAGCTGTGCTATTAACTTTTTGGGAAAAATACTTTTCCTTTTTCCAAAGTATTAAAATGAGTAATTTAATGATCACAATAAATAACAGTTGAAGTGCAAACAATTATTGAAGCATTTCTTAGATAAATGTTTAAAGATTTTATAGATTACCTGAATCATTTTTCAGTTGCCAAGCTAGCTTCTCAATAAACTGATTATTTAAGTGTGATGATTTTTTTTTTTTAATTTACCAAGTAAATGATATTACTTTGTATAGCCTGTGATGGTGAATCTAAAAGGGATTCTGTTCAGAGCAGAGTGATTGATTAATGTCTCTGTTCCACTGTAGTCATTCAGTCACTGTAGTTGGTTTGGACTAGATTTATTCAGGTGCTTCCTCATTTCCCTGCATTCTCCTTGGCTGACTTGCAAGTGGAAAATGATCTTGCCTTTTTTTTTTTTCTTAACATCTTATATTTTACAAAAAATACTCCATGAGGATAAAACCAAACAGTAAAGGTGTTTACTTACATCTTCATGGAAAACATTATAAAATGCCAATTAGAGTGTAGCAGTATAATTCACACTGCAAAGGTGGTATCACAAATTAAAGCAAAGAGTTAACTTTCATGACTTCTTATCCTAACTTACTGTGTCTCCTAGAAGACGTAAAGACAGACATGAAGCCAGTGGGTTTTCAAGAAGACCAGATCCAGATTCTGACGAAGATGAAGATTATGAAAGGGAAAGACGAAAAAGAAGTAAGGTTGCTGCTTGTGTTTTTGATGGGAAAAGAGGAAAAAAAGAGGTGGGGGTGGAAATTCACAATCCTTTTCCTGTTTCATGGATTCTGTATTTCTCTGTTGTCAGCTGAGAAGTGTACTGTTAATTCTGATCCGTTAGAATAAACCTAGCATTTTACTACACCATAACTGTTGTAACACAGAAAACTGCTCTTTCCATGGAAGCAGCTGGCAGCTAAATTATTTATTGAAAGACCGCTTTTTACATAGTTTGTAGATAACCTGTTTTAAGTTTCTGCATGGTGTAGGTTTCAGGAAAGGCCTGAGACATGAGGTGAAATCAGGCTATAAGAGAATCACTGTTGAGTTTTCACTATTAAAGCTTGTCATTCCTGCGTTTGTTATTTGAATGCCTTTAGAGATAGTTAGAAGATGTAGATCTGCGTGATGAGATATGTCTTTGCATAAACAAAATTAAACTTTATTCTCCTTCAGCAATAAAGTTACAGTAAATTATTCAGATCTGTTGTTATTTTAAAAAAGAAAATTTCTGATGGGACGCTTAAAATATTTGCTCTGCCTTGGAAGTTTGGCACTGCATTAGAATATTGCTCACTAAAATATGGAAAGGGGCTTTGTACTTTGCCGTTTCAAAAGTGTAGTTAATCTTGACAGGGTATCTTTTCCATTTAGTTTGAGCAGTTATAGAACTGAAGGCTTTTTTCACTGTAGTCTTTTAATTTTGAAATCCTGTGAAATATGTTTGTGGTAGACACAATACAACGTTGCGGTTTGATGTTGTCTCCCTTGATGTGCTTTTCATTCATTTCTTATTCACCACTACTGAAACTTCTCAGACTGTTCTCTTGCTACCGCTCTGTTGATAGAGATGTGTGTTAAGAATTGGCTGGTAAGGAGCCAGGATCTCTGTTAAGATTCAGTGAAGCTATTCTGAGTAGCAGAACCTAATCATACAGATGTGTTGTCTTCCATTTTTCTCATAGGTATGGGAGGAGCTGCCATTGCACCACCCACTTCTCTTGTTGAGAAGGACAAAGAACGTAAGTACACCAAAATCCTGTTCTCCAAAACCTGGCAGTGGTGTTTATTGCTTGCTTAACCTTTTATTCAGTTAAGTCATCCTGCCACTATTCACATACAATTCTTTGTGGCAGAAGAACTGGTACTGGTTCTTTGTTGATGGGGGAGGCTTTGGGGAACGTGCAATACTGCTGTGCTTCATGTCTCTGTTCTGTATTGGTAGAGAAGAGGTTTGGCAAGCTGGTCTCTTATAACCATGTTGATTTACTAATTTCTGACGTGAAAGAAGAAATCTTGCTGACAGGTTTCCCGGGGTAGACTAGAAACCACCACAGCATGAAGAGGGAATTTTTCTGTTACCCTTTGCTTTAGGAAGTACTTTATGAATATCTTTTCTGAAGGGGTTCTATACTGCAGACAGAATTTTGTAAGGTTTTGAGGGATATAGTACCTGCTAAAGAGATGTGTGTGCACTAGGGTTTCCCTCAATGAAGATGGCTTGAAGATTGCAGTTGTCCACTAGATGGCATAATCTTGCTGTAAGAACAAAACTCTTCACGCTTTTTGCATATCTGATTGTCTTACATTTTAAAATTAAAATAATTACCAGCATGTTGTGTATGTCTTTAAAATATAATAAGAAAAATCTTATGCACACAAACGTTCCTTTGGGAGTCCTGATTTTATTTATGAGATGATTCAAATTTTTTAAAAAAATGAAGCTTGGCAAATATAATAGTGAAAACGTTTGAAGTGTGTAAACATTAAAAACAGAAAGAGATATTGTTTTTGAGTAAATAATTCAGAGTGATTCAGCGGTGTCAAGGAAAAGTAAATACAGTCTGGAAATGGTAGAAATATCCTGAGGGACAGAGCTTTCAAAATGTGACGTGATCTCACAAGGAAACCTTTGTATGGCTTGTTACTTGACGCTCAAAGCTAGGCTGGAAAAACCTGAGGAAAATATTGCTGTAGGAGAAGTCCCATAGTCCAGTTCATCTGCTGCTTAAACAGGGATTTTTTTTCCTCATGTGACATCCCCAAATTTCGCATCTGTTATTTTATTTGGTAAGATACAAGGACTAGTTCACAAGAAAATAATCTGAAATGAAGTCAGTCTAAAAGTCCAGAAGTACATTCAAAAGCATACTTTCTTTAGAGTTCTGTAGGCTTTTTTTTTATATTTTGCCATTTGCTTCTCAGTGGAAGATAGTTTAATCTAATTAGTATGAGATACATATATATCCACATCCCAGGAAAAATTTCAGTTCAGAAATTGTCAGTGAGATCTCTTAAGATTGTATAAATACTTTGCTTCAAGTTGCATTCATTCTTTTTAATAGACTGATTTCTCTGTTGTGTCTGGCCCCAGCCTGTGTGCATTGATCCATTTTTGTCATAATTCTGTTCCCTTATTCTCTGTCTGGATAAAGTCATTGTTATGACTTTAACATAAGGTGACCTCTTAATATTTCTTTTCTCCATTTGATAAGAGGTTAATAAACACGTTATAGACCTATGGATACAAACTCCTATATCCTATGAGGAAAATCCAGAATAACTCGGATCTTTTTTCTGAGAGAGGGAGATGAGGGGTTGTTAAAGCAGCATGTGGTTGATGGATGAAAAGCTGGACGTGAGCTGACAATGTGTGCTCACAGCCCAGGAAGCCAACCATATCTTGGGCTACATGACAGGAAGTGACCAGCAGGTTGAGGGAGGGGATTTTGCCCCTCTGCTCTGCTCTGATAAGACGCCACCTGGAGTACTGCATCCAGGTCTGGAGTCCTCAGCACGGGAAAGACTTGGACCTCTTGAAGCAAGTCCAGAGGAGGCAACAACGATGGTCAGAGGGCTGGAGCACCTCCCGTACAAGGACAGGCTGAGAGAGTTGGGGTTGCTCAGCTTGGAGAAGAGAAGGCTCCGGGGAGACCTTCCAGTACTTAAAAGGGGCTTGTAAGAAAGATGGGGACAAAATTTTTAGGAGAGCCTGTAGCAGTAGGACAAGGTGCAAAGGTTTTAAACTAAAGATGGGTAGATTGGACATAAGGAAGAATTTTTTTGTGATGAGGGTAGTGAAACACTGAAACAGGTTGCCGAGAGAGGTGGCAGATGCCCCATCCCTGGAAGCACTCAAGGTCAGGTTGGATGGGGCTTGAGCAGCCTGGTCTAGTTGAAGATGTCCCTGCTCGTTGCAGGGGGTTGGGCTAGATGACTTTAAAGGTCACTTCCAACCCAAACCATTTGATGATTCATGTGCAAAGAAACCATTCTTCTGATTTGGATTTATGTGAGACTCTTTTCTCTGCTTTAATACTAACAAATTATGAAAAAAGTACAACTTGGAGATGAAGAGCTGTCTGTAAATGACTTAGAGTGGAGGCAGAGCACTCTGGTGTTCATAACAAGTAGGTAGTTCATGTAAAATATAATAGTGAAAAAGCAAATGTCTCTTTTCTTCAGCTGTAGCATCATTTCCATATGAAGAGGAGTCAAGACCTCGGGCACCATCTTCCAAAGCAGCTATTCCTCCTCCAGTATATGATGAGCCAGAAAGACCTCGTTCCCCCACGGGACCTAGCAACTCTTTCCTTGCTAACATGGGGTAAATGATTGACTTATGCACATTTTGTGGAAAAAGGCGTTAGAAAATGGTGGAAACCAAAAGTTAAAATAGTTTGTCAGTAGAGAAGAACACAACTCATTGTATGTATGTGGTCAGTCTGAGTGAATATAGTCCTAACTGACAGGATACAGAAAAACGGGTGGATTTACTCGAGAGAAATGCATTAGAGGTGTTTGCATTCAAGGCAGTGCTTTTAAGCAAGTTCTGAAGCCACATTCCAGCATAAAGTGTTTGTGGCTTGTACAAGCCAAGCTAACGTAGAATACAGGAAAACACAGATGGCATGTTAGTTCCTCTAGGTTTCTTCTCCAGCTTTGTTTTAAACTTCCTGTGTACCAGTGGGCAAGTCATTGCAGCTCTGCTTTGTTTGTTCAAAAATTCAAAACATGTTTGCATGGATGTAGCAGCTGTGGCTGCAAATCTGTCCATTTACTTTTCTGCCTTGGATTAGCATTGTGTGTAGTGCTTGTGTTATTACTGTGGCAGCAAAGTGAAGCTGAATTTATAGCTAAAAACCGCTTAGAGACCTCATTTGAAGGGTGTAGTGGTTAGCTATGACCCCCTTATCAGTTGCATCGGTTCTTGTGGAAATACAGCCTCAGTGTAGTCAAAACTGTATCCAGGAGGAACAGATGTGAAAGTGTAGTTTGTTGCATAATTACACTGCATTTCCACCTTGGAAACAATTTTTCATGCAATGTTTTATAAAAACACTTCTTTTTTTGTTGGATTGTCCAGAAAAAGGATAACCAAACTCAGTACTGTTAATTCAGTTCGCGCATTGTTACCCCTTCTAGTTAAGAGTACCCTGGGACCTTCACTTCACCGAAGGAAGTGCTGAAAATATGACCTAACCTGCCTTCCTTTGATGACACAATTGGCTACTGTGTCTTAGTTTTTTAACCTTTCAGCATTACAGACCCAGACTTTTTGGCCTTTTTTTTAATATGTCTTTCTGTATTTCATGTCATATGCTTAAAAAAATTGTAGTCACTGATCCTGCCTTTTCTGTGTCACCCTGTCAGTGGAGGTGCTTTTTGTAAGATACTTACAAAAAAAGGTAACTTTAATTAGATGTGGTACTTTGTTGCCTCAATACATTCTTGACGATTCAGAAAGATGAGACATATTTAAATTAATAGTGAGGTTATCCGGATTTGCTACAGGAAGGAGTAGCAAAGCCATGTACTCTAGAGCTTACACCAACTTCGAACTAGTAGATAGTGGAATGTGGTCTGGGGAGGTAGATCGTTCTACATCTGCCTTTTTTTCTTAAGCTTTTGGTACCAGCCACTGACACAGAAAAGAAACTGGACTAAACAGACCTTGGTCTAATCTGTTTTGTGATTTGCTGTCAGCAACCTGATCTAGTGAAAGATGTCCCTGCCTATGGCAGAAAGGTTGGACTCACTGACCTTTAAAGGTTCTTTCCAACCAAAACCATTCTGTGGAGTGTATGATGCTGACTTGTGTTGCTGATGGAAGTTGTGTTGTATTTGGACAAATATGAGCAATTTTGTTTAGTCAACTTCTCTGGCACCTTTTCTATCTGTAATTCAGGGGTAATGCTTTTCATCTCCACAGGGTGTTGTGCAATTGGTAGGTTTTAAAGTTGTGTAGAAGCTTTTCAGTCTCTGTGCAATGAGATTTTAGGAGGCAGAGTATTTGGGCACTCAGGAGAAATGCAGTGTTAATGTTTTGTGTAAGAAACCCTTACTAATTTACACTTTTTTTCTTTGCAGAGGGACGGTAGCTCATAAAATCATGCAGAAGTATGGTTTCAGAGAGGGCCAGGGGCTGGGAAAGCATGAACAGGGGCTGAGCACAGCCCTGTCAGTAGAGAAAACAAGCAAGAGGGGTGGCAAGATCATTGTTGGTGAATCTACAGAGAAAGGTAATTTTGTCCTACACCAATAAGTTTGTGAGAAATACTCAGGGAAAAATAAGAGTTCAGGCTCAATAGAGACTCCTGGATTTTTTCCTAATTTCTGTCTGTCCTTGCAGAAAATACTGGCTAGAGTTGGAAGAATGACTCACATTCCTTTATGTGGAAATTTATCTTTAATCTTGGTGGTCCTCTATTAATTATTTTAGGCCTTTGTCCTTTAGTGTTTGGAAGCCTCATCTCTTCGGGGGGTGATCCTGCTCCGCTCTTGCTGACTTTCTCCCTGTCACGTGCTTTAGATACTGCTCTCATTTCCCTGCTGTTGTCTGATCTAGAGAGAACATCGAGGCTTACTAGAACTGTACCTCTGCCTGAGCACAAGCCTTGGAAGTCAGGAGACGTGATTTTTATTCTTAGGGGATCTGATACAATTCTGAACTTATGAATTATTTCCCTCAAAGAAATAGTATGTTGTCAATGTTCTGGCTTAATTCACATTCTGTAATATTGCTTTTCTGCTTATTGTCCTTCTAAATAGCTATGAGTGGCTATTCCTCACCAATGTGAAACTACATTTTTTGGCTTTTATTCTGTTGTTTGATAACAGAAAGGTTCTGATAAAAGCCCTCATATAAGGTTTGAATTAGATTTAATCTTAAATTATTCCATGATTCACTGTTCTGTCTTCCTAACAGAAACGGGCAAGAAAGCAGATTCTAACCCCTTGACTGAGATACTGAAATGCCCGACTAAAGTGGTTTTACTAAGGGTAAGTTGGGAGTAAGGGAACATGTCTTGGTATTTGCAGCATTTGTGACTGGTTGAAATGCTTAAACCTGTGTTACTGATCCAGTGACTCTGTACAGTTTGAACGGTTCTGGCCCGCACCTACATGATCCTTGTATTGTGGAGAAAATATGTGTCAAGTTGTGATTGTAAATTGACACTGCTTTCGTTTATGCAGTTATCTGGTCTTGGTACTAGGAAGCTGCCTCCTCCTGTGGCTCTTAACTGGCAAACAGAAGCTTAAAGTATTCATGGTCGCAGTTGCATGTCATGTCTATGAAATCGTCTATATGGTCTACATCCAGTGAGTTGGGTTTATTCTTTTAACTTTCAGAACATGGTAGGTGCTGGAGAGGTGGATGAAGACCTAGAAGTTGAAACTAAGGAAGAATGCGAGAAGTATGGCAAGGTTGGGAAATGTGTCATCTTTGAGGTAAGAGATAATTTGTCTTTCTTTTTGGCTGCTCTGAAGGTGAACTGGGCACCTATTCCCTCGGGACTGGCTTGTTACTGCCTTAGAAAAGGGGCAGAGATTAGATGATCTCACAAGGTTCTTTGCTGTGTTGTGATTCTGTATTTTCCATATCTGTAAGATACAAACTTTTAATGTCAGAAACTGGGCAAAAATCTCTGGGTATCGTGCTTTTGGAACCTTTTTATTGTGTTCTCTTCATCCACTTCTGTTAACAGCATCAATTTAAAACAGTATTTTTGCTCCTGTTCTAATTACTTCTGGGTTTGGGGTTTGTTTGTGTTGTTTCAGATTCCTGGTGCCCCTGATGATGAAGCTGTAAGAATATTTTTAGAGTTTGAACGGGTTGAATCTGCCATCAAAGGTAGGATTGTGTTCTGTGAACCTCAGAGTTATTTTCTGTAGAACGATTAAGCAGTCTCGCTGATTAGACTGTTTAGCTAAATAAATGTTTATTTTATTGAATTGCTGCTTGCTGACTTGTTCTTGGTTTCAATTCCAGCTGTTGTGGACCTAAATGGAAGATATTTTGGAGGCCGAGTCGTGAAGGCTTGTTTCTACAACCTGGACAAGTTCAGAGTACTGGATCTGGCAGAGCAAGTTTGATTTTAAAAATCTAGCTTGAGGTGTCACTGTTTTGGCAATCGTGTTTTCAGCAGTAGGCTGGGAATAAAGAAGAGAAAAGTAGCTTTCCTAGCAAACTGGAAACAAGCCTCATTGAATGGATTTTTCGCATTCGTTGTGACTTACCTTTTTTTGTAATATAAAGCCCTTTGAAAGTAAGATTCACGTCTGTGTGTTTTTGAATTGCACAATTCTGATTATTGCTCTGGGGATCCTGGGTTTTTTGAGCTTTCAGATGACTTCGTTCTTCGGAAAACCCACTGCTGAGGAGATGCTTTGTCTGTGTTCCTGCTTTCCTTGTTCTGGTGCTTCATGATGGAATCTCTGTTCTGCATCCGCCATAAGTGGGAAGCTTTGGAAAAGGACTGTGCTGTCATGCTTCTCTTCCCTGACGGTATCTCTGAGTTACAGCCTTGCTCTTGTAAGTCCTCCGTCTGCACGCCAGAGTGATTTGGGGTCATTGGACAGTTGGCAGCTAGCTTGTTCTCTCCTGACTCCAGGACACAACTTTGTATGCCAGCACAGAGATTAAAGTAACAAGGAATGAGTTTGTCTTTCTTCCAAAATCCAAAGAAAATACATATTTAATCCAGGGAAATGGGAAGAGGAAGGAATTTAAAATGCTTAGCTGTTTGAATCAGAAGGAGTGGACTGTTAGCGGGAGCTCTGTGCTGTCAGACTGATTACAGGTCGTTTTTGACATGCTGTAGGTAGAACTGAGGGAAAATCGTTCCTGCATCTGGCCAGCTATCAGATTCTCACTTCCTCTAATGCCACACATAGGTGACTAACATTTTAACTGACTCAAACATAGCATTTGCTCTGTCTATATATATATACATATATATTTGAAGTCAAATAACAACAGGGTTGGGTTGTTTTGTGGTTTGTTTTTTTTTGAGAAAGTGTGCCAGTGGAAGTTCTCAGGAGACGATGGAAGAAAATTCTCATAGAAAACCTGAAGAGTTGACAAACTAAACTACTAAACACTACAGCTCTTTTTTTTTTTTTCCTGATGTAAAATAGTACCTAGCACTCTGTTCCTGATTTTATGTTTGCTTTTCATTTGGGAACAGTATGTTACAAAGAATTGGCAAGAGGTGGCTGTGCAATGATGGCAGTTGTCTCTGCTCCATTGCACCTGGAATTGTACAGATATTAAAACGGACGTGAGCTCTGAGGGCGTTTTAGCTGTTTGAAAGCTGATGCTGGATGTTTTTTTCCTCTTGTACACATGTATTGGGGGGAGGGGGGGTATAGACCTGTTGTTGATCAATGCTGTTAATATCTCCAGTTATTGCCCTTTTATTAAGTTTTTTTGGCTGCAGATCTGTATGACAAACTCTGGGTCTTGTGTTTTGCTTATTTTGTCTGCTTGTGTTCCACCAACCTCTGTACAAACATTTGCTTGTAAAACAAAGCAATTTTTTAAAAAAAACCTTGTATTTTACCTACCGTGTGTTGGCTTCCTTACTACCCTCTTCTGTTGCACGAGGCCTTCCCACGGGGCCAGTCGCTTCTACACCGCGTGTGCTGCTGTTGGCAATAGCTGTAAATCCACCGTTAGAAAACCACTGCAGCAGAGGTGAAGAACTGGCCTGACTAATACTAAAACCACAGGACTCGGGGCAATAACAGAATCCAAATTCTGTTACTGGCTCTGCTGTTAGTTTTCTGTTTGACCTTGAGCAATGCTTTAAGCTCTTCCTTTGCTACCACCTAGTAAAACAAAGAAATTAGCCCAGTATGAATTAGCATGGATTTGCTTCTAAGAGTCAAATAATTTGAGTGACATGCTGTGGAAAGTTAAGTGCTGATTTAGTATGATCTGAACTTAGCTGGAAATACGAGTCCACTGCAGGCAACATGATATATTTACAACTCATTTCAGCAAGTACTGTTCTAAGAGACTAGCCGTAAGCATTTCCTAAGCCATACAGACTGTTCTGTGTGTTCTAGCGAGCTGTTTTCTCTAATACCAGCTTCTGAAATTCTAGTTCCACGTGTTGGAGGTCTTCCATTTGCTGCGAATTTCTTTGCTGGCAAGTTTTAAACCATTTAGTTCTAAAAATCCTTCTTGTGGTTGAAGACTTACAGGTGAAATTTACCCCTGGAGACAGAGGGGAGATGACTTGTTCACTTAGTGTTTTGTGTAGGAGATTCATTCTGTAGATACTTTTTTTTTTTTTGTACTATGAGATCACCAAGACAGCATAAGCATGCCTCCTACAGCCTTAGCAAGCCTACATTGTCTTAGTTTCTTCTCTTTTTGGGCACTGGCTGTGGTGGGTGCTGTACAAACACATGAGGTTGGAGCCTGGTTTGTAAGCGGTTGTCCTCTAGGTGCTGCCGCAGTAAACACGCAGATGTGGAAACCTGGAAAGGCTCGGACATCCTGGCTGAGGTTCTTAGACCTTCCTTAACACAGACAACTTAGTAGGAGGTTTTTTATTTTGCAAAAGCACATTCTTCCACTTAGCCTGTGTTGATGGGTTGGCTCAGACTTTCTCGGGTATGGGTGTATCTTGCGTGCCTTTACAAATTCAGTTCTAAATTTGCTTCTCTACTTCCTACCTCCTCTGGAAACTTGTTAACTGACTTTTTTCTATTTCTAGTGGTTTCTCAAATAACACCTCCAGCTCTTCCTGCTTACACATCCATTTTTTTTTTTCCTTCTGTGATTCATCAGTGCCCTCTTAAAAGGCTCAGCAGCACTTAATTTGGAGTTCTTCGTTGCAGCTACAAAGCTTTACTTGTCTTTGCATACTTGAAATAGTGCACCCACCTTTTTCTGTAAGGTACTTGTCGCTCTGCTCTGCAGCAATAGCATTTTTGTTTCTCTTCCTGTGTGGTGCCTTAGGAGGTTGTGATTTTACAGAAAATGAAGAGGATGGTGGCCTGTTAAGATGCATTTGCCTTATTGACAGTGCAGTATTTGTTAATATTGCTTCAGATGAAACATTTTATATTTTCAGATGTGTTTTCATTAAGTTTTAATTTTGTGTTTTAAGCACCCATGTAAGTACTCTGATTCTCTAATATGCTGAATGACTGAATCTCCTCTAAGGCTAAGCGTGAACTGTTCATTATTTCCGGGAATCTAGATTAGATGCTTACTTAACAGAGATTTGGCGGTGTCCTGAAGCTAACAGCAAGCCGAGACGGACATGTAGGACGTGTCAGCCGGGAGCTGAACAAGGTGCCCCTAGTCCATTATCGATCCTGAACTCTTAAGGATTTGCATGCTGGCATAACCATTGGCTGCCATGTTCTCTTCCTAATTTCTACCACTGGCTGCTCTTTTAACAGTAGGGAAGTACTGATGGTTTTGTAGTTGTTGTAACCCCAATGTTTCATTCCTGAGTGGTAACAGCTATTTCGGATCCCATCATTATGTACGTAGGTGCCGATTGTATTTTCTTACATGTGCTGTTCTGTGCTTAACCCACGTTGAATCTCAGCTGTCGGTTCATCACTTGCCTACTAAGCACCAGGGAACGTTTTTAACATTACTGTTGTCAAAATCTAATATTAAATTAGACTGAATATAATAATATCAATCTGATATTATATGAAAGATGAGAGTTGTTGCCTCGAACTTGTTTGAATAGCCATACGACGAGGGAGGGGCGCAGGTACGACAAGTGTCTTGCCCAGGGTTGTGCAGAAGGTTGGCTGGAGAGTTGGGATTATACCCTGTTTTCTATACCTGCGATGGTACAACCAAAACCCACGTTCCTCGAGGAGTTGCTTTTTATTTTAACAATGGAAAATGGTAAGTGCTCTTAGCCTTGAGCTTTGGACTCTGAAGTGAATTCAGCAGAAGAGAAAGAGGTGTAATTTGTGTGCCGCAGTCTGTGCAGCACTGCTGTGCTTCTACACTGCTGGAAAAAAAAAAAAAAAAAAAAAAAGGTGGGCAAAGCTAAAGTCTTCCACTTCTAGCTTCCTCAAGAGAGAAATGGATGACAGTCCCCATCCGTATGCCCATGCTTGAGCTTACGCTGAATTTTGCAGCAGCTGGCAATAAATACAAATCCTCTGTGTCAGGTGGGGCTGGGCGTTGCTCGTGGCGTTCTGTACATGGGAGCAACCCCACAGCTTTCCATATTTGTCATCAAAGTCCTACCTGAATGGGAGGAAAAATGGACATTGAGGTGGAAAAGCTGCAATGGATGAGCAGAGATGTCAAAAGTCAGAGAGCATTGTAGTTAATAGGAGAAGGGATAGTGTGTATACTTCTGCAGTTTTCCTCTCATACCTGCTTTCTCTGATTCCGATCTCTGCCGAGCTCATGATTGCAGCTTTGGGGCATTTCCTTTCTTTTCTTTTTA
This sequence comes from Pterocles orientalis, assembly GCA_011057875.1. NCBI lineage: Eukaryota > Metazoa > Chordata > Aves > Pterocliformes > Pteroclidae > Pterocles > Pterocles orientalis. The sequence continues at coordinate 132,987 of WKFP01014226.1, forward strand.
GCACCAGGAAATAGGAAAACCCCAAAGCACAGAGATTCACGCTGCATTTCATTCTTGTTAGTGTAGAAATGTAAGAGCACAGTGTCATATCCAAACAGCATCAGCCCACCCTGAGCTTTCAGCCCCATAGATGTGCGCAGCAAGGGATGGGGGACCGAAGCTCTGCTCCCACCGGACTGTCTTCTGTGCAGGACATCGCTGCCCTGCTTTCTTTCCCAGGAAGATGACTAACCCTTTCCTTGCTTTTCTCCTGCTTCTTGTTCCTCCTGCAGGAGAATGTGTTTTTTTTCCAAAGCAGTTTTTAAACTTCTTGCCAGTTCATAGCCCTCGAGTTGTTTTTCCTCTCCCAATCTCTAAGGTGTGATCTCTAGCCTCCACTTGAGAGCTTGCAGCAAAGTCAACAGCTCAGGAATCCATGTGGTCCTGCCAAGACGAAGGTCTTCAGCGCATCACAGATTTCTCCACCTTTTGCCACAGGCAGAAAGCTGGGCAGCGTTTTTGGACTTCGCTGCTTTGAACTTGTAAAACTCGTATAGCAACTGCAAGCCAAAACTCAAATGACACTCCAGCAAAACACACAAAGCTTCCAGCGCTCGCTTCTCTGGTGAGGATGGGAAGAGAAAACCGATGGGGTTTGTGTTGGTGGAGGAGCTTCAGGAAAGTGCTGGGTTTTGGGAATTCTAGCAATGCAGAGTCATCACAAGAAGAGGATATAGGCTGGAGCAATTCCTTGTGACTCTTCTTCCCTGTTTGCAGGAGAGGGTGATGCACTCACCCAGTAAAATTTAAAGACCTTTCCCGGGAAGTAATCATATGGAAAATGAGATATATCCAAAGCAGGATTCAGGTGTTTTCTTCAAGCACAAATTTTAAGAGGAAGACCCAGGAGCATGCAGCCCATCTCCCTGTAGCACACCAGTTAGAGCTCTGCACGTCATCCCACGTAACATGACGCAGATGCTGTCCCAAAGGTATCACATTCACCTGCAAAGGGCTCAGCTCTTCCAAGGAAGTCAGGAATTTAGGGCTAATAAGGAAATCAAGTAAGTTCTGAAAATATCTCCAGGCGTGACAATGCTATTCATGTATGTCCTCCCCCTTTCTTCGCTTTGCTTTCTTCCTGATCATTTCTACTTGTTTTGCTTAGTTTTGTTTCTCTCCAGCAGGATGCTTTATTCAGGAGCAAAGCCTGATGGCCTTTGGCGTTTTTGCAGGCAATGCTTGGGGAACATAAAAACCTGGAAACTTGAGGCTGCTATCATTGTTATATTAAAAAAAAAAAAATCAAGAAGTTGGAATCATAAAACCAATACATGATTTTTTTCCCTGATTTAAAAAATAAGGGGGGGGGGGTTAACTTCGTGGCATGGACTGTGTGAAATAGAATTGA